>CAMQGK010000453.1:3655000-3705000 GCA_947000775.1 Pterois miles | reverse complement strand
TGTATGTGCCACAGATATGCCAAAATGTACCAATGATATGCCAAAAATATGCAACTGATTCACCAAAATGTGCCACTGATACATGTGCTACTGATGTGCCAAAATGTACTGCTAATATGACAAAATGAGGAACTGATTCGCCAAAATGTGCCACTGATAAGCCAAAATATGCCACAGATATGCTTATATGCTAAGGCTAAATGCTAAAATGGTAATGCTAAATGGAAATATAGCCCCTGAGCAAGGCACCAAACCCCCAACTGCTCGGGGCGCTTGTCAGGAGCAGCCCCCTCACTCTGACATCTCTCCATTAATGCATGTCTGTGTGTTTCAGGTCTGCATGTACCATGTATGAGTTTAACAGAGTGTAAATTGAATTTCCCCATTGTGGGACTAATAAAGGTAGATCTTCTTCTTCTTCTTCTAAAATGTACCGCCAGTATGCCAAAATGTACCAATCATGCTCCAAAATGTGCCACTGATGTGCCAAAATGTAATGCTGATATGTCAAAATATGCTGCTTATACACCAATATTTACCACTGAAAGGCCAAAAATACCCACTGATACACCAAATGTGCCACTGATATGCTAATATGATAATGCTAAATGCTAATATGCTAATGCTAAATGCTGATATTCTAAAATGTACTGCTGATACACCAAAATGTACCAACAACACACCAAATTGTGCCACTAATATATCAAAATGTACTGCTGATACACCAAAATGTGCAACTGATACACCAAAATGTGCCACTGATATGCCAAAATGTGCTGTTGATACACCAAAATGTGCAACTGATACACCAAAATGTGCCACTGATATGCCAAGATGTATTGCTGATACACCAAAATGTGCCACTGGTAAACTAAAATGTGCCAATGACATGCTAATATGATAATGCTAAATGCTAATGTGCTAATGCTAAAGGCTAATATTTTGATATGCTAATGCTAAATGCTGATATTCTAAAATGTACTGCTGATATGCTACAATTTACCACTAAAATGTTAATACACTAATTCTAAATGCTAATATGGTAATGCTAAGTGCTAATATTATGAAATTTACTGGTGATATGCCAAAATGTACCAATGACATGCCAAATATGCCAAGGATATGCTAATGTGCGAATGATAAATCTAATGCTAATGTGCTAATGCTAATATGCTAATGCTAAATCTAAAATTCTAAAATGTACCATTGATACACCAAAATGTACCAGTGAACACTAAAATGTGCCACTGATATGCCAAAATGTACTGCTGATCCGCCACAATGTGCCACTGATCCGTACCACTAAAATGCTAATATGTAGTTAGTTAGTTTATTGTCCACAGTGTGGAAATTTTCTTCGGTCTCATAACAGCAACAAACTTACAATGGCAAAAACACAGGACAACAGTGACAAATACAATACAGACAGGTTCAACGAGACATGCTATCATTTAGTGCAGAATGGCATTAGGAAAAAAGAGTTTTTAAAGATGTTACGATTGGCTTTTGGTACTTTATACCGTCTACCGGAGGGGAGAGTAATGTCCATCCATCGTCGACAGCTTATCCCATTAGGGGTCACGGGGGGGCTGGAGCCGATCTCAGCTGGCATCGGGCGAAGGCGGGGTACATCCTGGACAGGTCGCCAGTCCATCGCAGGGTACATCGAGACAGACAACATATAGACAGACAACCATTCACACTCACATCCACACCTACGGGCAATTTAGAGTCATCAATTAACCTAAATTGGGGCGGCAGTAGCTCAGTGTGTAGGGAGTTGGCTTGGGAACCGGAGGGTCACCGGTTCAAGTCCCGACATGGACCAAAAACTGAGTGTGAACTGGTAGCTGGAGAGGTGCCAGTTACCTCTTGGGCACTGCCGAGGTGCCCCTGAGCAAGGCACCAAACCCCCAGCTGCTCGGGGCGCTTGTCTGGAGCAGCCCCATCACTCTACATCTCTCCATTACTGCATGTATGTGTGTTTCAGGTCTGCATGTACCATGTATGAGTTAAACAGAGTGTAAATTGAATTTCCCCATTGTGGGACTAATAAAGGTAGATCTTCTTCTTCTTCTTCTTCTAAATTGCATATCTTTGGACTGTGGGAGGAAGCCAGAGTACCCGGAGAAAACCCACGCTTGCACAGGGAGAACATGCAAACTCCACACAGAAGAGTCCCAAGCCGGATTCGAACCTGCGACCCTCTTGCTGTGAGGTGAGAGTGGAAGAGTCCACACACTCAGCAGCATGACATAGACATGTCGTTTTGCTTTGTTCTGTTCTTCCCACCACACACATTCACACACACCCACACACACCCATACATGTTTACACAACTCATTTACTGATTTACACATGTTGAATTGTTTTGTTTTTTTGTGATTTGTCAAATAAATTGAGTTCTTTTCCTACCGCTACCTTGCCTTTGTCTTCATCTTTGTTGCAGCTTTGAGCCAGGCTGTGACACACTGATATGCCAAAATGTACCACTGATGCTCCAAAATATGCAACTGATAAGCCAAAATGTGCCACTGATGCTCCAAAATGTGCCACTGATGCATCAAAATATACCACTGCTATGCCAAAATGTGCCACTGATATGCTAATATATTAATGCTAACATGCTAATATGCTAGTGCTACTTGCTCATATTCTAAAATGTGCCGCTGAAATACCACAATTTGCCAGTGTTATTCCAAAATGTTCCACTGATATGCCAAAATGTACTGCTGATATGCCAAAATATGAAAGTGATACACCAAAATATGCCACAGATATGCTAATATCCTAATGTCAAATTCTATTATGGTAACATTAAATGGAAATACGCCAAGATGTACTACTGATGCACCAAAATGTACAATGGATATGTTAATATGCTAATGCTAAATGCTAATGCTAAATACTAATTTTCAAAAATGTACCTCTGATACAAAAAATGTACCAATGATACATCAAAATGTGCCACTGATATGCCAAAATGTCCTGCTGATATGCCAAAATATACAACTGCTACACCAAAATGTGCCACTGATAGGCCAATATGTGCCACTGATACGCAAATAAAATAATAATGCTAAATGCTAACATGCTGATATGCTAGTGCTACTTGTTAATTTTCTAAAATGTTCCACTGAAATGCCACAATATGCCAATGATACTCCAAAATGTACCACTGATATGCCAAAATGTACCACTGATACGCCACAGTGTACACTTAAAATGCTAATATGCTAATACAAAATGCTAATATGGTAATGCTAAATGATAATATTATCAAATATACCATTGATATCCCAAAATATACCATTGATACGGCAAAATGTGCCGCTGATATACCAAAATGTGCTTCTAATACACCAACATGTACCACTGACAGGCCAAAAAAGACCACTGATACACCAAAATGTACCACTGATAAGCTAATATAATAATGCAAAATGCTAATATGCTAATGATAATATTCTAAAATGTTCCACCAATATGCCAAAATGTGCAAATGATAATCGAAAATATACCAAAGATACGCCAAAATGTGCTACTGATGTGCCAAAACGTACTGCTGATATGACAAAATATGGAACTGATAAGCCAAAATATGCAACAGATATGCTCATATGCTAAGGCTAAATGCTAAAATCGTAATGCTCAATGGAAATATCCTAAAACGTACCACCAATATGCCAAAATGTGTCACTGCGACACCAAGATGTACCACTGATACACCAGAATTTACCAGTGATATGCCAAAATGTGCTGCTGATACAGCAACATGTACCACTGATATGCCAAAAAGGACCACTGATACACCAAAATGTGCCACTGATATGCTAATATGATAATGCTAAATGCTAATGTGGTAATGCAAAATGCTAATATGCTAATGACCAATATTCTAAAATGTTCCACTGATATGCTAATATAATAATGCAAAATGCTAATATGCTAATGATAATATTCTAAAATGTTCCAATGATATGCCAAAATGTACAAATGATATTCGAAAATATACCAAAGATACGCCAAAATGTACTGCTGATATGACAAAATATGGAACTAATAAGCCAAAATATGCCACAGATATGCTTATATGCTAAGGCTAAATGCTAAAATGGTAATGCTAAATGGAAATATGCTAAAATGTACCGCCAGTATGCCAAAATCTACCAATCATGCTCCAAAATGTGCAACTGATGTGCCAAAATGTAATGCTGATATGTCAAAATGTGCTGCTTATACACCAACATGTACCACTGAAAGGCCAAAAACGACCACTGATACACCAAATGTGACACTGATATGCTAATATGATAATGCTAAATGCTAATATGTTAATACTAATATGCTAATTCTAAATGATAATATTATCAAATGCACCGTTGATGCTAGATGATAAAACTTACCAGTGGGTGTAGTAGGCCCCTATTAACCCACATCTCTGGGGCTTGTGACTGATAACGCCTATTTAATAGCCTGACAACAGTCTAATGGCTGCCTTTCCAAAGAGGATGACAATGGAAATATAGCATTTGGCTTCATTGTGAGGTAGAGGTGGTTCGGGCATCTGGTAAGGATGCCTCCTGGGTGCCTGCCTGTTCCAGGCATGACCAGCAGGGAGGAGACCTAGGACTAGGTGGAGAGATTATAACTCCACCCTGGCCTGGGAATGCCTTGGGATACCCCAGTCAGAGGTGGTTAATGTGGCCCGGGAAAGGGAAGCTTGGGGTCCCCTGCTGGAGCTGTTGCCCCTGCGACCCCAGATAAGCGGTTGAAGATGAAGATGAAGATGAAGAAGGCTTCTTTGTGTTTTTTATAATGTTTCAACTCTTATGCCTTTGTCAAGTAAATGTTTTTATCTAAACAGAGACTCAGTTTCCGGCCTGTGGTGAGCATCAAATCTGTAACTTTTTCTTGTACAGGACCTTCTTTAGGATCAGGGTGGAAAACCCAGAGGTAGAGTTCTGTTTTTCTTTACATTTTTTTTCTTTTATTGCAATTTTCTCCAGCAGTAGTGCCCAGACTTTAGAAAGTTGTGTAGGTCAGCAGCTTTGATGCTTATGTGGGTTAAAAATACTACTGAGTTTCCTCTCTGTCAACTGGTCCTATAGTCTTCCCATCTTCTCTTCAGTTCAGTTCAGGAACACTCACTGTCAGAGACATGAGGGTAAATGAATTCATATTTAGTCTGTCAGTGGATGTTATCTTTTTCTGTAATCAGTAACACTTCTTGTTCTTTTAAATGTGTTCAAACTGAAAAAAAAATATCAGAATCAAAATATTTATTTCCAGGGGTGTCAGGTATATACAAGGACTTTGCTTTGGTTTGTTGGTGCTAATAAGCAGTAAAAATAACAAGAGGCACAATATATAACTATAAATTTCTTTAAGATATAAATAAAAAAAAATAAACCATTTTTTCCCACCTGTCAGAACTAATTCCCATCGTTGAATACCACAGAGGGAGGTAACAACTTTTTATGGGATCTGTGCTTATTTTAGTATTGCACAAAAGTATGTTAATATTTTAGTACATGTGTGACCATCACCGGCCCTCCTGGTAACTAATCTTTATTGGTTTTTCCTATCACGAGCCAGAGAGGTAAGTGCTACACTTCAGTGAAATGAGGGGAAAATGAGGGGTTGATAGGGGGATATAAATAAGATGGGCAGGGAAACGTACATGCTATGAATGTAAGGTGCTGATTTATACCCACCAACCAGTAACCCATGAGAAAAAACGGAAGGGAAAAACTTAAACCGTCGGAAAGCACGAGTGATGGAGTGCATAAAGTGCATGAGCCCAGTGTAAAGTTCGAAGACTGACCTAGCACATTTTGGCGGGTCCCATAAGTTCTCAACAATGGGACTCGACAGGTGCTGGCAGGCCCTGAACCCAATCATGCATGTGTTATTGACACTGAAGCCCAGAGCAGCCGTCATGACCAAGCCTGGCCAAACTGGTCAAGCACCCCACCCCATTCCAGGCTATGAGAGCACCAAGGAGGCAACACCCAGATAGCCACCAGCGCCACCGGGCCGCACGCACACCCAGATGCCCAGAGGAGGCAGCGGCCGACACCCCCCGGGGTACCCCGAACGGGCCCAGGGGGCACGACGGCCCACCCGCCGCCCAACATCCAGCCCCAACCACCCCACTAAAAGGGAGGGGGCGAGAGAGGGCCCCACAAATCAAACAGGCCCCACCAATGCAGCCGCCCTAGCGGCCACCCCAGACCCGCCACAGGCCGGCCGCTCATGGCACCCCAACCCAGAAGGGAGATGGGGCCACCCCCAAGGATGCACAGACCGCCGCCCCCCCACGCCAACCCTGAAGGTCACAGTGCCGAGGACGCAGGGCACACAGACCGTCCACCCTACCACTTCCCAGGATAGTACCGGCCCCGGAAAAGGCCTCGGCCAGCAGTATTTGATCCCCGGTGGCGTTGCAGGTCCAAACAAGAGCCTGTGAGTGGATGAGCGAGTATTTTATTTTATTTTCTTGGCGGAAACGGGCTTTAATACATTTTTAAAGTAATTTTTATTCTTGCAATTTGTCTGTCTGTTTGATTCCCTTCTTTCTTTCTTTCTTTCTTTCAAGGCTCCCACTTTAATTGTGAATCCAGATCCCATTTCCATTTTCTCTCTCTCTCTCTCTCTCTCTCTCTCTCTCTCTCTCTCTCTCTCTCTCTCTCTCGTGTGTGTGTGTGTGTGTGTGTGTGTGTGTGTGTGTGTGTGTGTGTGTGTGTGTGTGTGTGCGGCGCTGCTGTCTCCAGGCTCAACCCTCCAGGTGACTCCTCCTCCTCCTCCAAACATGGCACCGGTCCGCAGCGTAGCAGCTTCCCCGACAGACGACGCGGAGAGGGACAGAAGTCGGAGAAGAAGAAGCGGCTACTAAACCCATCCTGATCGTTTTTTAAAAAAACTCTTTTGAAACGAACACAACCTCTCGCTCTTTAAGGTTTCCATCTGAGACTTTTGGACACGTTTACGCACCATGCTGTGCGCGTAACGGAGAGCCCACCTGTCCGACGAAGGTAGATGTCACTCCGTTTCTTCTAGGATGTGAATCTCCCTGATTTATGTGAAATAACGGAGCAGACCAAGCAGAGTGACGGGTACATCGGGGTCAGAGCTGGCTCTGGTAAAAACATGTGCAGCCTTCCGTGGAGCAGAAACACAGAGGCTGTAGAGGACTGAGTTTTTCCAGTGGAGAAAAACAACTTTTTCTGCTGTTCCACACCGAGAGAATGGATGGAGAACATTCTGCGCTGTCAGGAGTTGAGAGGGAAAGAGAGAAGCTTCCACCAATTTACAACAGCCCCGCTCCTGCTGTAAGAATCCCGCCTTTTCTCCTCATTCATGTGACTTCCATGTGACTAGCTAAATTTATTTATTTTTTTTGCAGTGGAATCATACGTTTATAGGTGAACCAGTGTTTTGTTTGTCCTCTGACAGTCACCTTTAATGCCAAATGAAGAAGAAGCTTGATCATAAACGTGATCTTGAGTGAATGGATTTAAAAATAAGGCCTTTAAACTTTAAATTTAAACTTTAAATTCTCCAAATAACTGGTAACACAATAATATACCAATTGCCTCTCACATTAAAGGGAATGTATGTATGTTTATATACAGTATATTTATACATTTTTAATCATTTCCTATTGTCAATGTGTAGACTGCTTTTAATGTGAAAAATGCGGGATGTTTAATCCAGTGGATATCATGTCGTGCACGCTCCTGAGAAATGACCAACGACCAGCCAACACCATTGGGTGCCATCACCACATTTTGTCTTGTTTTGTATTACCAATGCCTGAACAGGTTGTAATATAA
Organism: Pterois miles; assembly: GCA_947000775.1. Classification (NCBI taxonomy): domain Eukaryota; kingdom Metazoa; phylum Chordata; class Actinopteri; order Perciformes; family Scorpaenidae; genus Pterois; species Pterois miles. The sequence goes on along the minus strand of CAMQGK010000453.1, from coordinate 3,697,162 downwards.
CTTTAAAACTGAGATCTTCCCCTACATACTTGGCTGCCTATAACAGCCTGTGGACTGATTTCTGACCCCGGACAGTTTTGCTTCGTAACGTTAGCTTATGAAGTAATTTGCAAATGGCAAACTGAATATTGGACATTGCATAGAGTAATAGTGATATACAGGATGACTGGAAAGTAATGTCATGTGTAATGCCAACTGCAGTTCACTTAATGGCCACTGGTGTCATTAATAATAAGGATGTTCTGAGTTACATGTAAGTTACAGTAAGTTACATGTAATACCTTTAAAGGGAAATACCACCTAAATTAAGAATTCCAATATGTTATTGCCATGGCCTAGGACAGTTCAAGCAATACTTGTGAATAAAAGCTACTCTCTCTTAAAGCCAGAAACCAGAGAGGAAGTCTCAACCTTGTCATGTGACTCTGCTGTTCCCTGCTGCTCTTTTCCACTGATGCCGTTCGCACCAAATTCAGAACTCCGTTGCTCACTGACAAAACAGCAACAAACACAGCTCCCGTCTACCTGAGCTCCCTCATCCAGGTCTGTACTCCTTCCTGCCAATGAAAGGTGCCTGGTGCCATCACAACAGGGCCCCAAGTCGCTAGCTAGACTTTTCTCCTCTGTAGTCCCCCAATGGTGGAAGTTACCTGAAGCCACCTGATCCACAGACCCTTTCCACCTTTAAGAAAAAGCTAAAGACCCAGCTCTTTCATGAGCCCCTCCACACCTAATGACACTGATGCTGTTGATGATGTTGATAAAGATGATATTGATGATGTTGCTGGTGTTTGCCTCAGTGCACTTCCTGTCGGCATCGGTGTCCAATCAGACTTGAAGCTGTTGTTGGCACTTTGACGTTGTTCCCTCCTATCTAGATCCTTGCTTGTGCTTTATCTTATTGTAGCATTCTCATGCTGCAGTGGTTAGCGCTATTGCCTCACAGCAAGAGGGTGAGAGAGAGAGAGAGAGAGAGAGAGAGAGAGAGAGAGAGAGAGATTTTTTTAATTGAATTTTTATTTGAAAATGGCCACAGTTCCCCTTTAATTGTGTTCATGTAAAGTTATACATGCAATTTAAATGTCTTTTCTTTTCTTTTATTTTAGTAACTTCATGAACTTCTGCTGTTCTTGGCATCAGGAGAGTTGAAACTCAATTTGATTCTTCATAGTAATTCATAAAGTCTGTTATAATTAATTATTTAGAGTCACCCTTGCCATAAAAATGTGTTTAAGAAGTCTTTTATCCATCCATCCATCCATCCATCCATCCATCCATCCATCCCACATACACTGACATGAAATGTTTTAATGTGTAATAGAAAACTGTGATATTTGATTTTACAAACTGCTTGTCTGCTTTTGATGTTGTTGTTTCTTTTGTTTGGTGAGCCAAAGACAAATGTCCACCCTGGTCAACAATAAAGATTTATCATATTGAATTTATCTGTCTTGCTTAACCGGAATATTGTTCATCTTTTACTTTCTCACCCAATTCGTCTGCTGTCAAACTATTCCATAGGCATTATCAGTCATTATAAGCACCATTGCTTTTGCATGGGTGAAGGTTCAATGAGTGTGCACCGGTGAAAACCACCCCCACCACAACCTCAGCCTGCAAAGAAAGGTTCCCACTTGTAACGCTGTAATAGTAATAGTAAATACTTGTGTCCAAATAGGCTTATAGTTGTATTATTCAACATTTAGAGTACATAATGAATCCACAACACATATCTTGCCATTTTTCTGTATCTGAGACCAAAGTTTTGAAAGTCTACAAGGCCTACGAAGTGCTACAGGGGATTGGCATACAGTTTATTACACATAATGTACCTATTATTTTAAAATGCATATGCTATATTGTAGTTTCTGGTTAGGCGGTTAGTGAAGGTAGGCAGCACATTTAAAATATATGTTTTAAAAATAAATGTGTGAAGTGGGGCTTTCCAAAAATCTACAAACAAACTTTACCAGCTAAAAAGAGTCACTGTCAGAGTAAATAGTTTTAACATCCTGATAATTACAGGTGTTGACTCTGATATAATTTGCAAATGTTTTTTTTTTTTTTTTTTCCCTGCTTAATTTCAGCATTAAAGTTGAGTGCTCCTAATAGCATCTGCAAGACTTCACAGACTGGAAAAAACAACCAATCAGAAATGAGCTAGAGCCTTGCTGTCTCCAAGCAGCAATCACTGAAATCAAACCCCTCAAATAAAAACAAAGTCATGGCAACAGCGGTGACGCACGACGTCATATAAGACCTGCTGATCTTTGCTCTCTCTCATTTTGCACTTGGGTTTGAGGAGACTTGACCTTTTGCAAAATTGGCGAGCTGATCTCTTTGGAGGAAATATCTGAAGAGGTGATCTTGTTGGAAAACTACTGAAGTAGAAGAAGAAGCAGAAGAAGAGGAAGAAGAAGAAGGAGGAGGAGGATAAGTTAACTCGGAGAGATGGCTTGGAGCCCGGTTCCTTTCCTGCTCGGGTGTGACCTGGACCTTCATGGGCAAGGTAAGACAATTAAATTCATATTTTCTCTTAATTGACCTCTTTAAAAACTTTAAATGAACATATTTTGTTGAATGTAAATGTGAATAAGTAGCATAATATTTGATGTCCTGTCTTAAAACACTGCTTGGGTGATGCTCGACGTTTTCTTAAAAGTTGAATTAGCGGCTTTGAATGTATTAAAACTGTCGGCAAAGATGTGAAATTTATGAAGAACAGAGCCGTGATTTGAAAACATTTGTTTTGTTTTGAGGGCATCAATTTATTGAATTTGACGTAGACAGTTATGGCAGATAAATCGGCGCCTGGGCTAATATTTGAACAATTCGTGAAAACAAATGTTTTGTAACCATGGAGATGATGTTAGTATTAGATTCAAATGTAGGCAGCTAGTAGGGGCTGACGCCACCACGTCAGACATGCAGATGTAAACACACCGGGCCCGTTTCTCTGTGTGGACAGGTGATTGAACTTGTTTTCAACTGGATTCAGAGTTGTTGTCGAAGCATCGGGTTATTTTAAGTTCAAAGTTCATCACAGTTATATATATATGTGCGCGTCCTGCGCCCAGGATGCCACCGTCTCCTGTGCGCAGTCTGATTTGTAATGTACAGTATAAGCTTGAAAATAAGCGACTATAGTATCCACAGAAGCTCAGACGATTGTGTGGTTATTGTGAAGAAACTCGCTGGTTGCGCGTGAAATTACCCAAGGTTCAGCGTGCGTAATTACGCATGCAGTTTTGTGTGTGTTTGTATTTCACACCGCTTATTGTAAACCATAGGAGTGATGGAGATTGTGACATCATCTTGCAAACACACAATTCACACAGTGTCATGACGAATCCTCCTCTGCTGAATTACCGAAGGTCCTCAAAACCGTGTGTTGCCACTCTCCAATAACTGTCTATTTCCATATTAATTATTATATGATGTGATGCTCGGTAAAAACATTTCTATTTTTAGATGTGAAACTGTGTGGAGACATTACTATTGCACGTGAATGTAATTCAATCTTATTCTATTCATTTCTCATCACAAAAATGATAGCATTATGATATATTTATATTATTAATTATGCCTACAAAGGCTACATATTCCTCCAACGCCCTAATAGTAGTGCCCATTGTTAATAATATTGTTATATGTTTGTGATTATAGTAATATTACGAGACAGTGGTATATGTAAAACTGCTTCCTGTGATATTATTAAAATTATAAAATAGTATTAGTATAGTAATAGTATAGTAGAAATAGTATTAGAGCATGTGGGTCTCAATGGATTATAAGACAATGCCTTTTCATATGATACGCCAGAGTAATCAGTGGCATGCTCTACACCTGTGTCTGTATTTTAATGCAGTAATGGTGCAGTGGTCTGTGACTGATAAATGTTGATTTTGGATCATAGTTTCATAATCTGAACTCGGTCCGTTACTATTTCTTGTAATGCCTCTGTTTGGTTGTCTGGTTTTTATTAACCTTTCTTGTTAATAAAAGCCTGTGTGACGCCATCTTGTCTCTTTAAAAATCGTGGTTTGTCTTGTCGTGGTTCAACCATCATGTTTGTGCTTATAGAGGGACTGGGCAAGGCAACTCTTTTTATAAGGTAAAATAAAGATAAGAGCGTCTGAAAATGAGCCTGTTCTTCCAAAGTTATAATGGTGCATGCGCCATGTCTGTGATTATGTGCTGGAGCTTGTGTCAGCATCTGTATCAGTGTGTGACCCTTTTATGCATGTTCTTTAACACCATCTCATGTAAGTGATGTGATCTTACATGACCACTAATATCTGCCTGCATGAGGAGGTTACTGGTTATTTTACATGAGTGACATTTGCATGTGTGTTTGATTTGTCCTCTCACCAAGAAGATGTGTTGGAAAAAGCTTAATGTCTGCAGTCTGTTATTCAACAACACACACACACACACACACACACACAAACACAAACACACACACACTCACACACAGTCCTGATAAAGCATAATTTTTCAAGTTTTTATTCTTTAATCTGTTATTTTGAGATAATCATAACGGTATAACTCAATGCACTTCTTGTTTGATTATTGCTTATTTAGTCACTGTTAATTATTGTAATATGAAGGACTGAGGTTTTCCATACTTAAACATTCTTTCCTTGCAGGTGTCTACCGTCCTGCAGCTGAGCTGAGCACGATCGTTGATGTAGACAGCAAAGGTAACATTCTCCATTTTGTTGTTCTGAATGATGATGGCTCTTCAGAAGCAGGTGGTCACATTCCTGAGGGAATTGAAGGTTTGGGCATCCCCCGTCTCCCTTCTATCTATGATAATGAGGAAGCAGTGGTCCAAGATGTGGACATCTTCCCTCTCCCTTTGGCTATCGACCCTCGGCGAGAGGTTGAGGATGTGGACATCTTCCCTCTCCCCTTGGCTATCGACCCTCAGCGAGAGGTTGAGGATGTGGACATCTTGCATGACCTATTCCCTGCTCCCATCCCTGTCCACTTGGCTATGGCACATCTAGCAGAGGTCAATGGTTATGATGAGGATGATGATGCAGCCTCAGATGACAGTGATCGCTGGAGTTACTGGGATGGTGATTTCAGTAGTAGTGACTCCGGTTATGAGAGCATGTCATTTGAGGAGGAAGAGGATGATGGTTTTCAGGCTGATGAAGATGAAGGTGAGCATGATTTTGAGATTGACAATGTCAACTTTCAACATCCTCACTTACATCAGCATCAGCCGCCTCCTCAGGATCAGGAACCTGATCAGCATCAACAGCCTCATCAAGATCAAGGAGGCATCCAGGAGGAGGACAGCTCAGAGGAGCCGACTCCCTCAACTTCTGGCCTCAGCTCTTCTGGAAAGAGGAGAAGAGAGGAGGACAGCTCCGAGGAGCTGACTCCCTCAACTTCTGGCCTCAGCTCCACTAGAAAGAGGAGAAGAGAGGAGGACAGCTCCGAGGAGCCGACTCCCTCAACTTCTGGCCTCAGCTCCTCTGGAAAGAGGAGCAGGGAGGAGGACAGCTCCGAGGAGCCGACTCCCTCAACTTCTGGCCTCAGCTCTTCTGGAAAGAGGAGAAGAGAGGAGGACAGCTCCGAGGAGCCGACTCCCTCAACTTCTGGCCTCAGCTCCACTAGAAAGAGGAGCAGAGAGGAGGACAGCTCCGAGGAGCCGACTCCCTCAACTTCTGGCCTCAGCTCTTCTGGAAAGAGGAGCAGAGAGGAGCACAGCTCCGAGGAGCCAACTTTCTTAAGGGGGGGGAAGGTTTATTTTTTTTTTTTTTTCCTTAAGAATAATATTACCAAAAAACAATTCTTTTTCTTCTTTTTTGAATGTTTTTTTTTTTCTAAAAATACACCCCTTGGAGAGGTGTTGCAGGGGCCCTTTTTTATCAATATTTTTTTTTTTATTTTTTTTTTAGAGGTGTCTTTTTTATTTGGTAGGACATATTTTTACCTTAAAGGCTGACTTGTTTGTGCTGGTAGGATTTCTTTATGCCTCTGCACCAGTAACAGTGTTGAGTTTCTTCCGCCCCCCCGGGCCCCGGAGGAGGAGACACCCCTCTCCCCTTGGCTTCGCCCCAGCGGGGAGAGACCCCCCCCCCCCCGGGGTCTCCCCCCCCCCCCCTTCCCTCCCCCCCTCCGGTGGTGGTCTTCCCCCTTCCCCCCCTCCCCCCCCCCCCCCCGGGGGGGGTTGGGGAGGTTGTCCTCCCCCCCCCCCTCTTATTTCTTCTCCTCAGGGGGAGGTTGTGGAGGTTTTTATTTTTCTTTTTCCTCCTCCCCTCCCTCTCCCCCTCCCTCTTGTTTTTTTTTATATGTTGAAGTTTTTTGTTTTGGTGGGGATGATGATGCCGCAGATAACGGAGATGACGGGTGTGCGTGGGGGGGAGATATTTTTATTTTTTTTTTTTTTTTTGGTATTTTTTTTTTTGGGGGGGGAAGGGGATTTTTTTTTTATTGGAGTTGAGAGTGATTTTTTTTTTGATTTTTTTTATTTTCTTCCAACCCCCCCACTTACATCACCACCACCCCCCCCCTATAATAACAAACTTAAAAAAAACAACCCCCCCAAAAAAAAAAAAAATTTATTTCTCCCCCCCCCCCTTTTAAAGAAGGAAAAAGAAGGAAAACCCCCCAGGAGCCCCCCCCCCCACCTCCTGCCCCCCCCCCTCTGAAAAAAGAGCAAAAAGGAGCACCGCCCCGAGGAGCCAACCCCCTCAACTTCTGGCCTCATCTCCTCCACACAGAGGAGTGGAGAGAGATACTGGGACGTAATTGCTGAGAGACCAATGTGGTTTGATGACAGTGACTCAGATTAGGATTTCAGCCCTGTATGAAGCAGGACAAACAATCCATCTGGAAACAGTCACATCTGATACCTGGATTTCTCTTTGTGAGAAATGGTCTTTGTATCTGACAGGACTGACAGCACCCTTGGCAGAGAGTTGCAGCAGGGCCTGTCTATAACCAGATATTCAGTTTTAGGTATGTTTCTTTGAGAGGTGTCTTTTGTTTTTGGTAGGACTTATTTTTACCTTAAAGGCTGGCAGGTAGGATTTCTTTATGCCTCTGCACCAGTGACAGTGGCGACTGGAGGCATTATGTTTTCGGGTTGTTGAGTTTCTTCACATTTGGTACTAGCTTCCACTTACAATGACTGATAAGAATTTGGTGGACAAAGGGAAGTATGACATCAGAAAATATTTTGGGCGTGATTCAATATTTCATATGTTAATACTGATACTTTCAGTAGAGGTGGCGAGAAAATTTTTTATATATGTAGTTTATGCTAATGGTAGTATATATGTAGTTTGTTTGTATATATATATACACACACACATACATATGCATACATATAAATGAAAATTATCTATGCAAAATTAAATTAGATATATAAAATTAAAAAATGAAATATATTTTTTTAATTTAGTCCTCCAAAGAGAGGGGTGGTGGTTGGCCAAAAAACAGAGTTATATATATGAAAATTATCTGTAAAATTGTCTATATAAAATTATATTTTCTTCATAAAATTGACAAATTAAATTAACAAAAATTAGAACAAAGTTAATCCAGGGGGGGGGGGGCGGGCCATAGGTCACCCGATTTTTTTTTCCCCCGTCCTTTTTTCTTCTTCTTAAATTAATTAAAAAATTAAAAATTAATTAAGTCCTCCGAAGAGGGGGGTGGTGGCGGGCCAAAGGTCAACAACTACAGTATATATATATTTATATTTATTTTATATATATATATATATATATATATATATATATATATTCATTTTTTTCTATCAATTAAATTTTTTTTAAACTTTTTTTTTTTTTTTTTTTTTTTTTTTTTTTATTTTTTTTTTCCCCCCTTCCAATCCCCCTTTTTTTTTTTTTTTTTTTTACATATTTATTTTTATTTACATACACACATACGTATATATACAAACATGTAAATGAAAATTATCTCTGCAAAATTAAATTAGATATATAAAATTAAAAAATTCATTTTTTTCATAAACAAAGTTAATTTAATCCTCCAAAGAAGGGGGTCCAAAAGACAGAGTTATATATGTGAAAATTATCTGTAAAATTGTCGATATAAAATTATATTTTCTTCATAAAATTGACAAATTAAATTAACAAAAATTAGAACAAAGTTAATTAAGTCCTCCGAAGAGGGGGGTGGTGGCGGGCCCAAGGTCAACGATTTGGCCTCTTTATATATGTTTATATTTATATTTATATTTATTTATTTACATATTTTTACATATTTATATTTATATATTTATATGTATATTTACATACACACACATATGTACAAATATATAAATGAAAATTATCTATGCAAAATTAAATTCGATATATAAAATTAATAAATGAAATATATTTTTTTTAAACAAAGTTAATTTAGTCCTCCAAAGAGAGGGGTGGTGGTGGGCCAAAAAACAGAGTTATATATATGAAAATTATCTGTAAAATTGTCTATATAAAATTATATTTTCTTCATAAAATTGAGAAATTAAATTAACAAAAATTAGAACAAAGTTAATTCAGTCCTCCGAAGAGGGGGGGTGGTGGCGGGCCAAAGGTCAACAACTACAATATATATATTTAGTTTTTTTTTACATATTTATATTTATTTACATACACACATACATATATATACAAACATGTAAATGAAAATTATCTCTGCAAAATTAAATTAGATATATAAAATTAAAAAATTAATTTTTTCAATAAACAAAGTTAATTTAATCCTCCAAAGAAGGGGGTCCAAAAGACAGAGTTATATATATGAAAATTATCTGTAAAATTGTCTATATAAAATTATATTTTCTTCATAAAATTGACAAATTAAATTAACAAAAATTAGAACAAAGTTAATTAAGTCCTCCGAAGAGGGGGGGTGGTGGCGGGCCCAAGGTCAACGATTTGGCCTCTTTATATATGTTTATATTTATATTTATATTTATTTATTTACATATTTTTACATATTTATATTTATATATTTATATGTATATTTACATACACACACATATATACAAATATATAAATAAAAATTATCTATGCAAAATTAAATTCGATATATAAAATTAAAAAATGAAATATTTTTTTATAAACAAAGTTAATTTAATCCTCCAAAGAAGGGGGGCCAAAAAACAGAGTTATATATATATATATATATATATATATATATATATATATATATATATATATATATATATATAGAAAATTATCTATAAAATTCTCTATATAAATCATATTTTCCTCATAAAATTAACATATTAAATTAACAAAACTTAGAACAAAGTTAATTAAGTCCTCCGAAGAGGCGGGATGGTAACAAGGTAAGGTAATTCAGTTCTCCAAAGGGGAGGGTGGTAGCGGGCCAAAAATGATTTAATTAAAAATATTTATAACCCACGTGTCAGCAGTCAAGCAGTGTTGTCTTCGAATTTCTGCATGTGGAGGGACTCTGAGTTGTACTTGAAGTCCGATGTGTACAGGGTGAATAGAACTGGAGAGACCACAGTCCCCTGCGGCGTTGCTGACCACAGTGTCAGACCAGCAGTCCCCCAGTCTCACATACTGAAGTCTGACTGTTAGATAGTCCATAATTCATGCCACCGTGAGTGAAATCCACTCCCATCACTGTCAGTTTGTCTCTGAGGAGCAGGGGCTGGATGGTATTAAAGGTGCTGGAGAAGTCCAAGAATGTAATTCTCACAGCACCGCTGCTCCTGTCCTGGTATGCAAACTGCAGCAGGTCAAGGGCGTGGCGGACCTGTAGTCTCAATTGGTGTCTGGTTAGGAGATCATGTCATTTTTACCAAAATGTACCACTTGTGACGACCCCTCCTCCCTGGCGCTAGGTCTTCTTTTCCTTGTTGCTGCTGCTCCTCTCTGTTTTGCAGGGAGAAAAGTCCTAAGTGTGATGAGCCTCAGTCTGCAGTCTCCGTCTCTCCCTGGAAGACTCCACACACTCAGCAGCATGACACAGACATGGTAAACACACATTGTTTGCTTTGTTCTGTTCTTCTCACCACACACATTCACACACACCCACACATGCTCTACACAACTGATTTACCCATTTACACATGTTGAATTGTTATTTTTGTTTTTGGTGATTTGTAAAATAAATGAAGTTCTTTTTCTGACGCTACCTCGCCTTTGTCTCCCTCTTTGTCGCAGCTTTGAGTCAAGCTGTGACAAACTGATATGCCAAAATGTACTGCTGACACTCCAAAATGTGCCACAGATGCATCAAAAATGTACCAATGATATGCCCAAAATGTGCCACTGATATGGCAATTTGTGCCACTGATATGCCAAAATTTACCACTAAAATGCTAATAAATTCTAATGATAATATGCTAATGCTAAATGCTGATATTGTAAAATGTTCTGCTGAAACGCCAAAATGTACCAATGATATGCCAAAATGTGCTACTGATGCATCAAAATGTACCACTGACATGGCAAATTACACCACAGATATGCCAAAATATATCACTGAAATGTACCACTGACACACCAAAATGTTCCGCTGATAGACCAAAATGTTCCAATGACATGCCAAAATGTGTTACTGATATGCCAAAATGTACCACTGATATGCCACAATGTACCACTGAAATGCTAATTTGCTCATGTTAAATGCTAATATGATAAAGCTAAATGATAGTGTTATCAAATGTACCGCTGATATGACACACTGACACACCAAAATGTGCCACTGATACATCACAATATACCGCTGATACACCAAAATGTCCCACTAATACGCCAAAATGTACCACTGATATGCCAAAATGTGCCACTAATATGCTAATATGCTAATATGCTAATATGCTAATGCTAAATACGAACATGTTAAAAAGTCCCACTGATTTGTGAGAATGTGCCAGTGATACGTCAAAATGTGCCACCAATGTACCCACATGCAGCAGTGCTATGCCAGAATGTACCAATAATATGCCAAAATGTGCCATTGACACGCCAAAATGTTCTGCTTAAACACCAAAATGTTCCAATGATGCACCAAATGTGCTTCTAATATGCCAAAATGTGCAACTGATACGCCAGTATGTGCCACTGATATGCCTGTATGTGCCACAGATATGCCAAAATGTACCAATGATATGCCAAAAATGTGCAACTGATACACCAAAATGTACCACTGATATGCCAAAATGTACTGCTGATACAGCACAATTTGCAACGAATACGCCAAAATGTGCCACTGATACATGTGCTACTGATGTGCCAAAATGTACCGCTAATATGACAAAATGAGGAACTGATTCGCCAAAATGTGCCACTGATAAGCCAAAATATGCCACAGATATGCTTATATGCTAAGGCTAAATGCTAAAATGGTAATGCTAAATGGAAATATGCTAAAATGTACCGCCAGTATGCCAAAATGTACCAATCATGATCCAAAATGTGCCACTGATGTGCCAAAATGTAATGCTGATATGTCAAAATGTGCTGTTTATACACCAATATTTACCTCTGAAAGGCCAAAAATAACCACTGATACACCAAATGTGCCACTGATATGCTAATATGATAATGCTAAATGCTAATCTGCTAATGCTAAATGCTGATATTCTAAAATGTACTGCTGATACACCAAAATGTACCACTGATATGCCAAAATGTGCCATTGATACACCAAAATGTGCCACTGATATGCAAATATGCTAATGCTAAATGTACCGCCAATATGCCAAAATGTACCAGTCATACTCCAAAATGTGCCACTGATGTGCCAAAATGTACTCCTGATGTGTCAAAATATACCGCTGATACACCAAAATGTACCAACGACACACCAAATTGTGCCATTAATATATCCAAAATGTAATGCTGATACACCAAAATGTGGAACTGATACACCAAAATGTGCCACTGATATGCCAAAATGTGCTGTTGATACACCAAAATGTGCAACTGATACACCAAAATGTGCCACTGATATGCCAAGATGTATTGCTGATACACCAAAATGTGCCACTGGTAAACTGAAATGTGCCAATGACATGCTAATATGATAATGCTAAATGCTAATGTGCTAATGCTAAAGGCTAATATTTTAATATGCTAATGCTAAATGCTGATATTCTAAAATGTACTGCTGATATGCTACAATTTACCACTAAAATGTTAATACACTAATTCTAAATGCTAATATGGTAATGCTAAATGCTAATATTATGAAATGTACTGGTGATATGCCAAAATGTACCAATGACATGCCAAATATGCCAAGGATATGCTAATGTGCGAATGCTAACATGCTAATGCTAATATGCTAATGCTAATATGCTAATGCTAATATGCTAATATGCTAATATGCTAATATGCTAATATGCTAATGCTAATATGCTAATGCTAATATGCTAATATTCTAAAATGTACCATTGATACACCAAAATGTACCAGTGATACACTAAAATGTGCCACTGATATGCCAAAATGTACTGCTGATACGCCACAATGTGCCACTGATCCGTACCACTAAAATGCTAATATGTTAGTTAGTTAGTTTATTGTCCACAGTGTGGAAATTTGTCTTCGGTCTCATATACAGCAACAACACTTACAATGGCAAAAACACAGGACAACAGTGACAAATACAATACAGACAGGTTCAACGAGACATGCTATCATTTAGTGCAGTAATGGCATTAGGAATAAAAGAGTTTTTAAAGATGTTACGATTGGCTTTTGGTACTTTATACCGTCTACCGGAGGGGAGTAGTAATGTCCATCCATCGTCAACAGCTTATCCCATTAGGGGTCACGGGGGGGGCTGGAGCCGATCTCAGCTGGCATCGGGCGAAGGCGGGGTACATCCTGGACAGGTCGCCAGTCCATCGCAGGGCACATCGCGACAGACAACATATAGACAGACAACCATTCACACTCACATCCACACCTACGGGCAATTTAGAGTCATCAATTAACCTAAATTGCATATCTTTGGACTGTGGGAGGAAGCCAGAGTACCCGGAGAAAACCCACGCTTGCACGGGGAGAACGTGCAAACTCCACACAGAAGAGTCCCAAGCCGGATTCGAACCTGCGACCCTTTTGCTGTGAGGTGAGAGTGGAAGAGTCCACACACTCAGCAGCATGACATAGACATGTCGTTTTGCTTTGTTCTGTTCTTCCCACCACACACATTCACACACACCCACACACACCCATACATGTTTACACAACTCATTTACTGATTTACACATGTTGAATTGTTTTGTTTTTTTGTGATTTGTCAAATAAATTGAGTTCTTTTCCTACCGCTACCTTGCCTTTGTCTTCATCTTTGTTGCAGCTTTGAGCCAGGCTGTGACACACTGATATGCCAAAATGTACCACTGATGCTCCAAAATATGCAACTGATAAGCCAAAATGTGCCACTGATGCTCCAAAATGTGCCACTGATGCATCAAAATATACCACTGCTATGCCAAAATGTGCCACTCATATGCTAATATATTAATGCTAACATGCTAATATGCTAGTGCTACTTGCTCATATTCTAAAATGTGCCGCTGAAATACCACAATTTGCCAGTGTTATTCCAAAATGTGCCATTGATATGCCAAAATGTACTGCTGATATGCCAAAATATGAAAGTGATACACCAAAATATGCCACAGATATGCTAATATCCTAATGCCAAATTCTATTATGGTAACATTAAATGGAAATGAAAAAAATGTGCCACTAATACGCCAAGATGTACTACTGATGCACCAAATGTACAATGGATATGTTAATATGCTAATGCTAAATGCTAATGCTAAATACTAATTTTCAAAAATGTACCTCTGATACAAAAAATGTACCAATGATACATCAAAATGTGCCACTGATATGCCAAAATGTCCTGCTGATATGCCAAAATATACAACTGCTACACCAAAATGTGCCACTGATAGGCCAATATGTGCCAATGATACGCAAATAAAATAATAATGCTAAATGCTAACATGCTGATATGCTAGTGCTACTTGTTAATTTTCTAAAATGTTCCACTGAAATGCCACAATATGCCAATGATACTCCAAAATGTACCACTGATATGCCAAAATGTACCACTGATACGCCACAGTGTACACTTAAAATGCTAATATGCTAATACAAAATGCTAATATGGTAATGCTAAATGATAATATTATCAAATATACCATTGATATCCCAAAATATACCATTGATACGGCAAAATGTGCCTCTGATATGCCAAAATGTGCTTCTAATACACCAACATGTACCACTGACAGGCCAAAAAAGACCACTGATACACCAAAATGTACCACTGATAAGCTAATATAATAATGCAAAATGCTAATATGCTAATGATAATATTCTAAAATGTTCCACCGATATGCCAAAATGTGCAAATGATAATCGAAAATATACCAAAGATACGCCAAAATGTGCTACTGATGTGCCAAAACGTACTGCTGATATGACAAAATATGGAACTGATAAGCCAAAATATGCCACAGATATGCTCATATGCTAAGGCTAAATGCTAAAATCGTAATGCTCAATGGAAATATGCTAAAACGTACCACCAATATGCCAAAATGTGTCACTGCGACACCAAGATGTACCACTGATACACCAGAATTTACCAATGATATGACAAAATGTGCTGCTGATACAGCAACATGTACCACTGATATGCCAAAAAGGACCACTGATACACAAAAATGTGCCACTGATATGCTAATATGATAATGCTAAATGCTAATGTGGTAATGCTAAATGGTAATATGCCAAACTGTGCAACTACTACACCAAAATGTGCCACTGATAGGCCAATATGTGCCACTGATACGCAAATAAAATAATAATGCTAAATGCTAACATGCTGATATGCTAGTGCTACTTGTTAATTTTCTAAAATGTTCCACTGAAATGCCACAATATGCCAATGATACTCCAAAATGTACCACTGATATGCCAAAATGTACCACTGATACGCCACAGTGTACGCTTAAAATGCTAATATGCTAATGCTAATGCTAAATGATAATATTATCAAATGTACGAGTGATATGCCAAAATGTGCTGCTGATACACCAAAATGTACCGCTAATATCCCACAATGTGTCACTGCGACACCAACATGTACCACTGATACACCAGAATGTACCAATGATATGCCAAAATGTGCTGCTGATACAGCAACATGTACCACTGATATGCCAAAAAGGACCACTGATACACCAAAATGTGCCACTGATATGCTAATATGATAATGCTAATATGATAATGCTAAATGCTAATGTGGTAATGCAAAATGCTAATATGCTAATGACCAATATTCTAAAATGTTCCACTGATATGCTAATATAATAATGCAAAATGCTAATATGCTAATGATAATATTCTAAAATGTTCCAATGATATGCCAAAATGTGCAAATGATATTCGAAAATATACCAAAGATACGCCAAAATGTAATGCTGATATGTCAAAATGTGCTGCTTTCCACCAACACGTACCACTGAAAGGCCAAAAACGACCACTGATACACCAAATGTGCCACTGATATGCTAATATGATAATGCTAAATGCTAATATGTTAATACTAATATGCTAATTCTAAATGATAATATTATCAAATGCACTGTTGATGCTAGATGATAGATGATAAAACTTACCAGTGGGTGTAGTAGGCCTCTATTAACCCACATCTCTGGGGCTTGTGACTGATAACGCCTATTTAATAGCCTGACAACAGTCGAATGGCTGCCTTTCCAAAGAGGATGACAATGGAAATATAGCATTTGGCTTCATTGTGAGGTAGAGGTGGTTCGGGCATCTGGTAAGGATGCCTCCTGGGCGCCTGCCTGTTCCAGGCACGACCAGCAGGGAGGAGACCCAGGACTAGGTGGAGAGATTATAACTCCACCCTGGCCTGGGAATGCCTCGGGATACCCCAGTCAGAGGTGGTTAATGTGGCCCGGGAAAGGGAAGCTTGGGGTCCCCTGCTGGAGCTGTTGCCCCCGCGACCCCAGATAAGCGGTTGAAGATGAAGATGAAGATGAAGAAGGCTTCTTTGTGTTTTTTATAATGTTTCAACTCTTATGCCTTTGTCAAGTAAATGTTTTTATCTAAACAGAGACTCAGTTTCCGGCCTGTGGTGAGCATCAAATCTGTAACTTTTTCTTGTACAGGACCTTCTTTAGGATCAGGGTGGAAAACCCAGAGGTAGAGTTCTGTTTTTCTTTACATTTTTTTTTCTTTATTGCAATTTTCTCCAGTAGTGCCCAGACTTTAGAAAGTTGTGTAGGTCAGCAGCTTTGATGCTTATGTGGGTTAAAAATACTACTGAGTTTCCTCTCTGTCAACTGGTCCTATAGTCTTCCCATCTTCTCTTCAGTTCAGTTCAGGAACACTCACTGTCAGAGACATGAGGGTAAATGAATTCATATTTAGTCTGTCAGTGGATGTTATCTTTTTCTGTAATCAGTAACACTTCTTGTTCTTTTAAATGTGTTCAAACTGAAAAAAAATATCAGAATCAAAATATTTATTTCCAGGGGTGTCAGGTATATACAAGAACTTTGCTTTGGTTTGTTGGTGCTAATAAGCAGTAAAAATAACAAGAGGCACAATATATAACTATAAATTTCTTTAAGATATAAATTAAAAAAAATAAACCATTTTTTCCCACCTGTCAGCACTAATTCCCATCGTTGAATACCACAGAGGGAGGTAACAAATTTTTATGGGATCTGTGCTTATTTTAGTATTGCACAAAAGTATGTTAATATTTTAGTACATGTGTGACCATCACCGGCCCTCCTGGTAACTAATCTTTATTGTTTTTTCCTATCACGAGCCAGAGAGGTAAGTGCTACACTTCAGTGAAATGAGGGGAAAATGAGGGGTTGATAGGGGGATATAAATAAGATGGGCAGGGAAACGTACATGCTATGAATGTAAGGTGCTGATTTATACCCACCAACCAGTAACCCATGAGAAAAAACGGAAGGGAAAAACTTAAACCGTCGGAAAGCACGAGTGATGGAGTGCATAAAGTGCATGAGCCCAGTGTAAAGTTCGAAGACTGACCTAGCACATTTTGGCGGGTCCCATAAGTTCTCAACAATGGGACTCGACAGGTGCTGGCAGGCCCTGAACCCAATCATGCATGTGTTATTGACACTGAAGCCCAGAGCAGCCGTCATGACCAAGCCTGGCCAAACTGGTCAAGCGCCCCACCCCATTCCAGGCTATGAGAGCACCAAGGAGGCAACACCCTGATAGCCACCAGCGCCACCGGGCCGCACGCACACCCAGATGCCCAGAGGAGGCAGCGGCCGACACCCCCCGGGGTACCCCGAACGGGCCCGGGGGGCACGACGGCCCACCCGCCGCCCAACATCCAGCCCCAACCACCCCACTAAAAGGGAGGGGGCGAGAGAGGGCCCCACAAACCAAACAGGCCCCACCAATGCAGCCGCCCTAGCGGCCACCCCAGACCCGCCACAGGCCGGCCGCTCATGGCACCCCAACCCAGAAGGGAGATGGGGCCACCCCCAAGGATGCACAGACCGCCGCCCCCCCACGCCAACCCTAAAGGTCACAGTGCCGAGGACGCAGGGCACACAGACCGTCCATCCTACCACTTCCCAGGATAGTACCGGCCCCGGAAAAGGCCTCGGCCAGCGGTATTTGATCCCCGGTGGCGTCGCAGGTCCAAACAAGAGCCTGTGAGTGGATGAGCGAGTATTTTATTTTATTTTCTTGGCGGAAACGGGCTTTAATACATTTTTAAAGTAATTTTTATTCTTGCAATTTGTCTGTCTGTTTGATTCCCTTCTTTCTTTCTTTCTTTCTTTCTTTCAAGGCTCCCACTTTAATTGTGAATCCAGATCCCATTTCCGTTTTCTCTCTCTCTCTCTCTCTCTCTCTCTTTCTTCTAGGATGTGAATCTCCCTGATTTATGTGAAATAACGGAGCAGACCAAGCAGAGTGACGGGTACATCGATGTCAGAGCTGGCTCTGGTAAAAACATGTGCAGCCTTCCGAGGAGCAGAAACACAGAGGCTGTAGAGGACTGAGTTTTTCCAGTGGAGAAAAACAACTTTTTCTGCTGTTCCACACCGAGAGGATGGATGGAGAACATTCTTCGCTGTCAGGAGTTGAGAGGGAAAGAGAGAGGCTTCCACCAATTTACAACAGCCCCGCTCCTGCTGTAAGAATCCCGCCTTTTCTCCTCATTCATGTGACTTCCATGTGACTAGCTAAATTTATTTGTTTTTTTGCAGTGGAATCATACGTGTATAGGTGAACCAGTGTTTGGTTTGTCCTCTGACAGTCACCTTTAATCCAAATGAAGAAGAAGCTTGAGCAAAACGTGATCTTGAGTGAATGGATTTAAAAATAAGGCCTAATTGGTACTAAAATGTCTTTAAATTTAAATTTTAAACTTTAAATTTAAACTTTAAATTCTCCATATAACTGGTAACACAATAAACACCAATTCCTGTCACATTAAAAATGATATATGTTTATATACAGTATATTTATACATTTTTAATCATTTCCTATTGTCAATGTGTAGCTGCTTTTAATGTGAAAATCGGGTGTTTAATGCAGTGGATATCATGTCATGCACGCTCCTAGAATGACCAACGACCAGCCAACACCATTGGTGCCATCACCACATTTTGTCTTGTTTTGTATTACCAATGCCTGAACAGGTTGTAATATAACTTTAAAACTGAGATCTTACCCTACATACTTGGCTGCCTATAACAGCCTGTGGACTGATTTCTGACCCCGGACAGTTTTGCTTCGTAACGTTAGCTTATGAAGTAATTTGCAAATGGCAAACTGAATATTGGACATTGCATAGAGTAATAGTGATATACAGGATGACTGGAAGGTAATGTCATGTGTAATGCCAACTGCAGTTCACTTAATGGCCACTGGTGTCATTAATAATAAGGATGTTCTGAAAGTTACATGTAATACCTTTAAAGGGAAATACCACCTAAATTAAGAATTCCAATATGTTATTGCCATGGCCTAGGACAGTTCAAGCAATACTTGTGAATAAAAGCTACTCTCTCCTAAAGCCAGAAACCAGAGAGGAAGTCTCAACCTTGTCATGTGACTCTGCTGTTCCCTGCTGCTCTTTTCCACTGATGCCATTCGCACCAAATTCAGAACTCCGTTGCTCACTGACAAAACAGCAACAAACACAGCTCCCGTCTACCTGAGCTCCCTCATCCAGGTCTGTACTCCTTCCTGCCAATGAAAGGTGCCTGGTGCCATCACAACAGGGCCCCAAGTCGCTAGCTAGACTTTTCTCCTCTGTAGTCCCCCAATGGTGGAAGTTACCTGAAGCCACCTGATCCACAGACCCTTTCCACCTTTAAGAAAAAGCTCAAACTCAATTTGATTCTTCATAGTAATTCATAAAGTCTGTTATAATTAATTATTTAGAGTCACCCTTGCCATAAAAATGTGTTTAAGAAGTCTTTTATCCATCCATCCATCCATCCATCCATCCATCCCACATACACTGACATGAAATGTTTTAATGTGTAATAGAAAACTGTGATATTTGATTTTATTAACTGCTTGTCTGCTTTTGATGTTGTTGTTTCTTTTGTTTGGTGAGCCAAAGACAAATGTCCACCCTGGTCAACAATAAAGATTTATCATATTGAATTTATCTGTCTTGCTTAACCGGAATATTGTTCATCTTTTACTTTCTCACCCAATTCGTCTGCTGTCAAACTATTCCATAGGCATTATCAGTCATTATTAGCACCATTGCTTTTGCATGGGTGAAGGTTCAATGAGTGTGCACCGGTGAAAACCACCCCCACCACAACCTCAGCCTGCAAAGAAAGGTTCCCACTTGTAACGCTGTAATAGTAATAGTAAATACTTGTGTCCAAATAGGCTTATAGTTGTATTATTCAACATTTAGAGTACATAATGAATCCACAACACATATGCTTGCCATTTTTCTGTATCTGAGACCAAAGTTTTGAAAGTCTACAAGGCCTACGAAGTGCTACAGGGGATTGGCATACAGTTTATTACACATAATGTACCTATTATTTTAAAATGCATATGCTATATTGTAGTTTCTGGTTAGGCGGTTAGTGAAGGTAGGCAGCACATTTAAAATATATGTTTTAAAAATAAATGTGTGAAGGGGGGCTTTCCAAAAATCTACAAACAAACTTTACCAGCTAAAAAGAGTCAGTGTCAGAGTAAATAGTTTTAACATCCTGATAATTACAGGTGTTGACTCTGATATAATTTGCAAAGGTTTTTTTTTTATTATTATTATTTTTCCCCCTGCTTAATTTCAGCATTAAAGTTGAAGTAGGTAGAAGTCGAGCAAATGTGATTTTTAAAAAGTTATTTTTTGGCTATAAAACGGTCGCTTTATTGCGACAGTAGTGCATGAGACAGGTAATCTGATAAAAAAAAAAATCATGTTCCTCTGTGTCCTTCAGTGCTCCTAATAGCATCTGCAAGACTTTACAGACTGGAAAAAACAACCAATCAGAAATGAGCTAGAGCCTTGCTGTCTCCAAACAGCAATCACTGAAATCAAACCCATCAAATAAAAACAAAGTCATGGCAACAGCGGTGACGCACGACGTCATATAAGACCTGCTGATCTTTGCTCTCTCTCATTTTGCACTTGGGTTTGAGGAGACTTGACCTTTTGCAAAATTGGCGAGCTGATCTCTTTGGAGGAAATATCTGAAGAGGTGATCTTGTTGGAAAACTACTGAAGTAGAAGAAGAAGCAGAAGAAGAGGAAGCAGAAGAAAAAGGAGGAGGAGATAACTCGGAGAAATGGCTGGGAGCCCGGTTCCTTTCCTGCTCGGGTGTGACCTGGACCTTCGTGGGCAAGGTAAGACAATTAAATTCATATTTTCTCTTAATTGACCTCTTTAAAAACTTTAAATGAAAATATTTTGTTGAATGTAAATGTGAATAAGTAGCATAATATTTGATTGCCTGTCTTAAAACACTGCTTGGGTGATGCGCGACGTTTTCTCTATGTAAAAGTTGAATTAGCAGCTTTGAATGTATTAAAACTGTCGGCAAAGATGTGAAATTTATTAAGAACAGAGCCGTGATTTGAAAACATTTGTTTTGTTTTGAGGGCACCAATTTATTGAATTTGACGTAGACAGTTATGGCAAATAAATCGGCGCCTGGGCTAATATTTGAACAATGCGTGAAAACAAATGTTTTGTAACCATGGAGATGATGTTAGTATTAGATTCAAATGTAGGCAGCTAGTAGGGGCTGACGCCACCACGTCAGACGT
Organism: Pterois miles; assembly: GCA_947000775.1. Classification (NCBI taxonomy): domain Eukaryota; kingdom Metazoa; phylum Chordata; class Actinopteri; order Perciformes; family Scorpaenidae; genus Pterois; species Pterois miles. The sequence continues at coordinate 3,675,833 of CAMQGK010000453.1, read as the reverse complement.
GCAGATGTAAACAAACCGGGACAGATGATTTAACTTGTTTTAAACTGGATTCAGAGTTGTTGTCGAAGCATCGGGTTATTTTAAGTTCAAAGTTCATCACAGTTATATATATATATATATATATATATATATATATATATATATATATATATATATATATATATATATTGTGCGTGTCCTGCGCCCAGGATGCCACCGTCTCCTGTGCGCAGTCTGATTTGTAATGTACAGTATAAGCTGGAAAATAAGCGACTATAGTATCCACAGAAGCTCAGACGATTGTGTGGTTATTGTGAAGAAACTCGCTGGTTGCGCGTGAAATTACCCAAGGTTCAGCGTGCGTAATTACGCATGCAGTTTTGTGTGTGTTTGTATTTCACACCGCTTATTGTAAACCATAGGAGTGATGGAGATTGTGACATCATCTTGCAAACATACAATTCACACAGTGTCATGACGAATCCTCCTCTGCTGAATTACCGAAGGTCCTCAAAACCGTGTGTTGCCACTGTCCAATAACTGTCTCTTTCCATATTAATTATTTTATGATGTGATGCTCGGTAAAAACATTTCTATTTTTAGATGTGAAACTGTGTGGAGACATTATTATTGCACGTGAATGTAATTCAATCTTATTCTATTCATTTCTCATCATAAAAATGATAGCATTATGATATATTTATATTATTAATTATGCCTATAAAGGCTACATATTCCTCCAACGCCCTAATAGTAGTGCCCATTGTTAATAATATTGTTATATGTTTGTGATTATAGTAATATTACAAGACAGTGGTATTCATCTGTAAAACTGCTTCCTGTGATATTATTAAAGTTTTCTTAGAGAAGTGGAAATAGTATTTGAGCATGTGGGTCTCAATGGATTATAAGACAATGCCTTTTCATATGATACGCCAGAGTAATCAGTGGCATGCTCTACACCTGTGTCTGTATTTTAATGCAGTAATGGTGCAGTCGTCTGTGACTGATGATTTTGGATCATAGTTTCATAATCTGAACTCGGTCCGTTACTATTTCTTGTAATGCCTCTGTTTGGTTGTCTGGTTTTTATTAACCTTTCTTGTTAATAAAAGCCTGTATGTCTTGTCTCTTTAAAAATCGTGGTTTGTCTTGTCATGGTTCAACCATCATGTTTGTGCTTATAGAGGGACTGGGCAAGGCAACTCTTTTTATAGGGTAAAATAAAGGTAAGAGCATCTGAAAATGCACCTGTTCTTACAAAGTTATAATGGTGCATGCGTCGTGTCTGTGATTATGTGCTGGAGCTTGTGTCAGCATCTGTATTAGTGTGTGACCCTTTTATGCATGTTCTTTAACACCTTCTCATGTAAGTGATGTGATCTTACATGACCACTAATATCTGTCCGCATGAGGAGGTTACTGGTTATTTTACATGAGTGACATTTGCATGTGTGTTTGATTTGTCCTCTCACCAAGAAGATGTGTTGGAAAAAGGTTAATGTCTGCAGTCTGTTATTCAACAACACACACACACACACACACACACACACACACAAACACATACACACTCACACACAGTCCTGATAAAGCATAATTTTTCAAGTTTTTATTCTTTAATCTGTTATTTTGAGATAATCATAACGGTATAACTCAATGCACTTCTTGTTTGATTATTGCTTATTTAGTCACTGTTAATTATTGTAATATGAAGGACTGAGGTTTTCCATACTTAAACATTCTTTCCTTGCAGGTGTCTACCGTCCTGCAGCTGAGCTGAGCACGATCGTTGATGTAGACAGCAAAGGTAACATTCTCCATTTTGTTGTTCTGAATGATGATGGCTCTTCAGAAGCAGGTGGTCACATTCTTGAGGGAATTGAAGGTTTGGGCATCCCCCGTCTCCCTTCTATCTATGATGATGAGGAAGCAGTGGTCCAAGATGTGGACATCTTCCCTCTCCCTTTGGCTATCGACCCTCGGCGAGAGGTTGAGGATGTGGACATCTTCCCTCTCCCCTTGGCTATCGACCCTCAGCGAGAGGTTGAGGATGTGGACATCTTGCATGACCTATTCCCTGCTCCCATCCCTGTCCACTTGGCTATGGCACATCTAGCAGAGGTCAATGGTTATGATGAGGATGATGATGCAGCCTCAGATGACAGTGATCGCTGGAGTTACTGGGATGGTGATTTCAGTAGTAGTGACTCCGGTTATGAGAGCATGTCATTTGAGGAGGAAGAGGATGATGGTTTTCAGGCTGATGAAGATGAAGGTGAGCATGATTTTGAGATTGACAATGTCAACTTTCAACATCCTCACTTACATCAGCATCAGCCGCCTCCTCAGGATCAGGAACCTGATCAGCATCAACAGCCTCATCAAGATCAAGGAGGCATCCAGGAGGAGGACAGCTCAGAGGAGCCGACTCCCTCAACTTCTGGCCTCAGCTCCTCTGGAAAGAGGAGCAGAGAGGAGGACAGCTCCGAGGAGCCGACTCCCTCAACTTCTGGCCTCAGCTCCTCTGGAAAGAGGAGCAGGGAGGAGGACAGCTCAGAGGAGCCGACTCCCTCAACTTCTGGCCTCAGCTCCTCTGGAAAGAGGAGCAGGGAGGAGGACAGCTCCGAGGAGCCGACTCCCTCAACTTCTGGCCTCAGCTCCACTAGAAAGAGGAGCAGAGAGGAGGACAGCTCCGAGGAGCCGACTCCCTCAACTTCTGGCCTCAGCTCCTGTAGAAAGAGGAGCAGAGAGGAGGACAGCTCCGAGGAGCCGACTCCCTCAACTTCTGGCCTCAGCTCCTGTAGAAAGAGGAGCAGAGAGGAGGACAGCTCCGAGGAGCCGACTCCCTCAACTTCTGGCCTCAGCTCCTCTAGAAAGAGGAGCAGAGAGGAGCACAGCTCCGAGGAGCCGACTCCCTCAACTTCTGGCCTCAGTTCCTCCACACAGAGGAGTGGAGAGAGATACTGGGACGTCATTGCTAAGAGACCAATGTGGTTTGATGACAGTGACTCAGATTAGGATTTCAGCCCTGTATGAAGCAGGATTAACAATCCACCTGGAAGCAGTCACATCTGATACCTGGATTTCTCTTTGTGAGAAATGGTCTTTGTATCTGACAGGACTGACAGCACGCTTGGCAGAGAGTTGCAGCAGGGCCTGTCTGTAACCAGATATTCAGTTTTACTATGTTTCTTTGAAAGGTGTCTTTTGTATTTGGTAGGACATATTTTTACCTTAAAGGCTGACTTGTTTGTGTCTGGTAGTATTTCTTTATGCCTCTGCACCAGTGACAGTGGCGACTGGAGGCATTATGTTTTCAGCTTGTTGAGTTTCTTCACATTTGGTACTAGCTTCCAGTTACAATGACTGATTAGAATTTGGTGGACAAACCCTCAGTGAGAGGTTGAGGATGTGGACATCTTCCCTCTCCCCTTGGCTATCGACCCTCAGCGAGAGGTTGAGGATGTGGACATCTTCCCTCTCCCCTTGGCTATCGACCCTCAGCGAGAGGTTGAGGATGTGGACATCTTCCCTTTCCCCTTGGCTATCGACCCTCAGCGAGAGGTTGAGGATGTGGACATCTTCCCTCTCCCCTTGGCTATCGACCCTCAGCGAGAGGTTGAGTATGTGGACATCTTCCCTTTCCCCTTGGCTATCGACCCTCAGCGAGAGGTTGAGGATGTGAACATCTTCCCTCTCCCTTTGACTATTGACCCTGAGCGAGAGGTTGAGGATGTGAACATCTTGCATGACCTATTCCCTGCTATCATCCCTCTCCACTTGGCTATGGAATATCTAGCAGAGGTCAATGGTTATGATGAGGATGATGATGCAGCCACAGATGACAGCGATGACTGGAGTGCCTGGTATGACAATATCAGTGTTGACTCCGGTTATGAGAGCATGTCATTTGAGGGGGAAGAGGATGATGATTTTCAAGCTGATGAAGATGAGCATGATTTTGAGATTGACGATGTCAACTTTCAACATCCTCACTTACATCAGCATCAGCCGCCTCCTCAGGATCAGGAACCTGATCAGCATCAACAGCCTCATCAAGATCAAGGTCAACTTCTGGCCTCAGCTCCTCTGGAAAGAGGAGCAGAGAGGAGGACAGCTCCGAGGAGCCGACTCCCTCAACTTCTGGCCTCAGCTCTTCTGGAAAGAGGAGCAGAGAGGAGGACAGCTCCGAGGAGCCGACTCCCTCAACTTCTGGCCTCATCTCCTCCACACAGAGGAGTGGAGAGAGATACTGGGACGTAATTGCTGAGAGACCAATGTGGTTTGATGACAGTGACTCAGATTAGGATTTCAGCCCTGTATGAAGCAGGACTAACAATCCATCTGGAAACAGTCACATCTGATACCTGGATTTCTCTTTGTGAGAAATGGTCTTTGTATCTGACAGGACTGACAGCACCCTTGGCAGAGAGTTGCAGCAGGGCCTGTCTATAACCAGATATTCAGTTTTAGGTATGTTTCTTTGAGAGGTGTCTTTTGTTTTTGGTAGGACTTATTTTTACCTTAAAGGCTGGCAGGTAGGATTTCTTTATGCCTCTGCACCAGTGACAGTGGCGACTGGAGGCATTATGTTTTTGGGTTGTTGAGTTTCTTCACATTTGGTACTAGCTTCCACTTACAATGACTGATTAGAATTTGGTGTACAAAGGGAAGTATGACATCATAAACTATTTTGGGCGTGATTCAATATTTCATATGTTAATACTGATACTTTCAGTAGAGGTGGCGAGAAAATTTTATACATATGTAGTTTATGCTAATGGTAGTATATATGTAGTTTGTTTGTACATATATATATATATATATATATATATATATATATATATATATATACACATACATATGCATACATATAAATGAAAATTATCTATGCAAAATTAAATTAGATATATAAAATTAAAAAATGAAATATATATTTTTTTAAACAAAGTTAATTTAGTCCTGGTGGTGGGCCAAAAAAAAGAGATCTGAAAAATTGTCTATATAAAATTATATTTTCTTCATAAAATTGACAAATTAAATTAACAAAAATTAGAACAAAGTTAATTAAGTCCTCCGAAGAGGGGGGTGGTGGCGGGCCCAAGGTCAACGATTTGGCCTCTTTATATATGTTTATATTTATATTTATTAATTTATTTACATATTTTTACATATTTATATATTTATATGTATATTCACATACACACACATATATACAAATATATAAATACTAATTATCTATGCAAAATTAAATTCGATATATAAAATTAAAAAATGAAATATTTTTTTATAAACAAAGTTAATTTAATCCTCCAAAGAAGGGGGGCCAAAAAACAGAGTTATATATATGAAAATGATCTGTAAAATTGTCTATATAAAATTATATTTTCTTCATAAAATTGACAAATTAAATTAACAAAAATTAGAACAAAGTTAATTAAGTCCTCCGATGAGGGGGGGTGGTGGCGGGCCCAAGGTCAACGATTTGGCCTCTTTATATATGTTTATATTTATATTTATTTATTTATTTACATATTTTTACATATTCATATTTATATATTTATATGTATATTCACATACACACACATATATACAAATATATAAATAAAAATTATCTATGCAAAATTAAATTCGATATATAAAATTAAAAAATGAAATATTTTTTTATAAACAAAGTTAATTTAATCCTCCAAAGGAGGGGGGCCAAAAAAGAGAGTTATATATATATATATATATATATATATATATATATATATATATATATATATATATATATATATATATATATATATATATATATATATATATATATATATATGAAAATTATCTATAAAATTCTCTATATAAATCATATTTTCCCCATAAAATTAACATATTAAATTAACAAAACTTTGAACAAAGTTAATTAAGTCCTCCGAAGAGGCGGGATGGTGACAAGCCACAAACAAAATAAAATAAGCAAAAATAAAAGGTTATATATAAATTTATTTATATATATATATATATATATATATATATATATATATATATATATATATATATATATATAAATAGAAAGGTAATTTAGGGGAGGGTGGTAGCGGGCCAAAAATGATTTAATTAAAAATATTTATAACCCACGTGTCAGCAGTCAAGCAGTGTTGTCTGCGAATTTCTGTATGTGGCAGGACTGTGAGTTGTACTTGAAGTCCGATGTGTACAGGGTGAATAGAACTGGAGAGACCACAGTCCCCTGCGGCGTTGCTGACCACAGTGTCACACCAGCAGTCCCCCAGTCTCACATACTGAAGTCTGACTGTTAGATAGTCCATAATTCATGCCACCGTGAGTGAAATCCACTCCCATCTCTGTCAGTTTGTCTCTGAGGAGCAGGGGCTGGATGGTATTAAAGGTGCTGGAGAAGTCCAAGAATGTAATTCTCACAGCACCGCTGCTCCTGTCCTGGTATGCAAACTGCAGCAGGTCATGGGCGTGGCGGACCTGTAGTCTCAATTGGTGTCCGGTTAGGAGATCATGTCATTTGTACCAAAATGTACCACTTGTGACGACCCCTCCTCCCTGGCGCTAGGTCTTCTTTTCCTTGTTGCTGCTGCTCCTCTCTGTTTTGCAGGGAGAAAAGTCCTAAGTGTGATGAGCCTCAGTCTGCAGTCTCCGTCTCTCCCTGGAAGACTCCACACACTCAGCAGCATGACACAGACATGGTAAACACACATTGTTTGCTTTGTTCTGTTCTTCTCACCACACACATTCACACACACCCACACATGCTCTACACAACTGATTTACCCATTTACACATGTTGAATTGTTATTTTTGTTTTTGGTGATTTGTAAAATAAATGAAGTTCTTTTTCTGACTCTACCTCGCCTTTGTCTCCCTCTTTGTCGCAGCTTTGAGTCAAGCTGTGACAAACTGATATGCCAAAATGTACTGCTGACACTCCAAAATGTGCCACAGATGCATCAAAAATGTACCAATGATATGCCCAAAATGTGCCACTAATATGGCAATTTGTGCCACTGATATGCCAAAATTTACCACTAAAATGCTAATACATTCTAATGATAATATGCTAATGCTAAATGCTAATATTGTGAAATGTTCCGCTGAAACGCCAAAATGTACCAATGATATGCCAAAATGTGCTACTGATGCATCAAAATGTACCACTGACATGGCAAATTACACCACAGATATGCCAAAATATATCACTGAAATGTACCACTGACACACCAAAATGTTCCGCTGATAGACCAAAATGTTCCAATGACATGCCAAAATGTGTTACTGATATGCCAAAATGTGTTACTGATATGCCACAATGTACCACTGAAATGCTAATTTGCTCATGTTAAATGCTAATATGATAAAGCTAAATGATAGTGTTATCAAATGTACCGCTGATATGACACACTTACACACCAAAATGTGCCGCTGATACATCACAATATACCGCTGATACACCAAAATGTCCCACTGATATGCCAAAATGTACCACTGATATGCCAAAATGTGCCACTAATATGCTAATATGCTTATGCTAATATGCTAATGCTAAATACGAACATGTTAAAAAGTCCCACTGATTTGTGAGAATATGCCAGTGATACATCAAAATGTGCCACCAATGTACCCACATGCAGCAGTGCTATGCCAGAATGTACCAATAATATGCCAAAATGTGCCACTGACACGCCAAAATGTTCTGCTTAAACACCAAAATGTTCCAATGATGCAATGATACGCCAGTATGTGCCACTGATATGCCTGTATGTGCCACAGATATGCCAAAATGTACCAATGATATGCCAAAAATGTGCAACTGATACACCAAAATGTAACACTGATATGCCAAAATGTACTGCTGATACAGCACAATTTGCAACGAATACGCCAAAATGTGCCACTGATACATGTGCTACTGATGTGCCAAAATGTACCGCTAATATGACAAAATGAGGAACTGATTCGCCAAAATGTGCCACTGATAAGCCAAAATATGCCACAGATATGCTTATATGCTAAGGCTAAATGCTAAAATGGTAATGCTAAATGGAAATATGAAAGAAAGAAGAAAGATATTCCTTTATTAGTCCCACAGTGGGGAAATTCAGTTTTTACACTCTGTTGTTCACACAGTACAGTTCACACAGTACATATACATGTCAATGGAGAGATGTCAGAGTGATGGGGTTGCTCCTGACAAGCGCCCAGAGCAGTTGGGGGTTTGGTGCCTTGCTCAGGGGCACCTCGGCAGTGCCCAAGAGGTAAACTGGCACCTCTCCAGCAACCAGTTGGTCTTGGTCCATGGGGGATTTGAACCCGGGTCCTCCACATCCTAACCCAAGTCCTTACGGACTGAGCTACTGCCGCCCCATGCTAAAATATACCGCCAGTATGCCAAAATGTACCAATCATGCTCCAAAATGTGCCACTGATGTGCCAAAATGTGCTGCTTATACACCAATATTTACCACTGAAAAGCCAAAAATAACCACTGATACACCAAATGTGCCACTGATATGCTAATATGATAATGCTAAATGCTAATATGCTAATACTAAATGCTGATATTCTAAAATGTACTGCCGATACACCAAAATGTACCAATGACATGCCAAATATGCCAAGGATATGCTAATGTGCTAATGCTAATATGCTAATGATAATATGCTAATGCTAATATGCTAATGCTAATGTGCTAATGCTAATGTGCTAATGCTAATGTGCTAATGCTAATATGCTAATGCTAATATGCTAATATTCTAAAATGTACCATTGATACACCAAAATGTACCAGTGATACACTAAAATATGCCACTGATATGCCAAAATGTCCTGCTGATATGCCAAAATATACAACTGCTACACCAAAATATGCCACTGATAGGCCAATATGTGCCACTGATATGCAAATATAATAATAATGCTAAATGCTAACATGCTGATATGCTAGTGCTGCTTGTTAATTTTCTAAAATGTTCCACTGAAATGCCACAATATGCCAATGATACTCCAAAATGTACCACTGATATGCCAAAATGTACCACTGATACGCCACAGTGTACACTTAAAATGCTAATATGCTAATACAAAATGCTAATATGGTAATGCTAAATGATAATATTATCAAATATACCATTGATATCCCAAAATATACCATTGATACGGCAAAATGTGCCGCTGATATGCCAAAATGTGCGTCTGATACACCAACATGGACCACTGATATGCCAAAAAAGACCACTGATACACCAAAATGTACCACTGATAAGCTAATATGATAATGCTAAATGCTAATGTGGTAATGCTAAATGCTAATATGCAAATGACCAATATTCTAAAATGTTCCACTGATATGCTAATATAATAATGCAAAATGCTATATGCTAATGATAATATTCTAAAATGTTCCAATGATATGCCAAAATGTGCAAATGATATTCGAAAATATACCAAAGATACGCCAAAATGTACTGCTGATATGACAAAATATGGAACTGATAAGCCAAAATATGCCACAGATATGCTCATATGCTAAGGCTAAATGCTAAAATCGTAATGCTCGATGGAAATATGCTAAAACGTACCACCAATATGCCAAAATGTGTCACTGCAACACCAACATGTACCACTGATACACCAGAATTTACCAATGATATGCCAAAATGTGCTGCTGATACAGCAACATGTACCACTGATATGCCAAAAAGGACCACTGATACACAAAAATGTGCCACTGATATGCTAATATGAAAATGCTAATGTGGTAATGCTAAATGGTAATATGCCAAAATGTGCAACTACTACACCAAAATGTGCCACTGATAGGCCAATATGTGCCATTGAAGAAGAAGAAGAAGAAGATAGTCCTTTATTAGTCCCACGAGGGGAAATTCAATTTTTTCACTCTGTTGTTAACTTATACACGGTACATGCAGACCCGAACACACACATGCACAAACATGCAACAATGGAGAGATGTCAGAGTGATGGGGCTGCTCCTGACAAGCGCCCCGAGCAGTTGGGGGTTTGGTGCCTTGCTCAGGGGCACCTCGGCAGTGCCCAAGAGGTAACTGGCACCTCTCCAGCTACCAGTTCACACTCAGTTCTTGGTCCATGTCGGGACTTGAACCGGTGATATGCTAATATAATAATGCTAAATGCTAACATGCTGATATGCTAGTACTACTTGCTAATTTTCTAAAATGTACCGCTGAAATGCCACAATATGCCAATGATGCTCCAAAATGTGACACTGATATGCCAAAATGTACCACTGATACGCCACAGTGTACGCTTAAAATGCTAATATGCTAATGCTAATGCTAAATGATAATATTATCAAATGTACGAGTGATATGCCAAAATGTACTGCTGATACACCACAATGTACCAGTGATACACCAAATGTGCCACTAATATGCCAAAATGTACTGCTGATGCACCAAAATGGTCAACTGATTCACCAAAATGTACCACTGATACACCGAAACGTGCCACGGATATGCCAAAATGTACCACTGATACGCCACAATTTAACACTAAAATGCTAATATGCTAATGCTAAAGGCTAATATGGTAATGCTAAATGCTAGTATTCTAAAATGTGCCACTGATATGCTAACATAATAATGCTAAATACTAATATGCTAATGCTAATTGCTAATATTCTCAAATGTACCGCCAATATGCCAAATTGTACCAATCATACTCCAAAATGTACCACTGATATGCCAAAATGTGCTGCTTCTACACCAACATGTACCACTGAAAGGCCAAAAACGACCACTGATACACCACATGTGCCACTGATATGCTAATATGACAATGCTAAATGCTAATATGCCAATGCTAAATGGTAATATTGTAAAATGTACTGCTGATCCACCAAAATGTACCAACGAAACACCAAATTGTGCCACTAATATATCAAAATGTACCGCTGATACAACAAAATGTGCAACTGATATGCCAAAATGTACCAACGACAAACCAAATTGAGCCACTAATATATCAAAATGTACTGCTGATACACCAAAATGTACCAATCATACTCCAAAGTGTCCCACTGATATGCCAAAATATGCCACAGATATGATACAATGTGAATGCTAAATGCTAATATGGTAATGCTAAATGGTAATATGCTAAAATGTACCACTGATATGCCAAAATGTGCTGCTTATACACCCAAATGTTCCAATGATACACCAAATCTGCCTCCAATATGCAAAAATGTGCAACTGATACGCCAGTATGTGCCACTGATATGCCAGAATGTACTGCTGATACAGCACAATGTGCAACTAATACGCCAAAATGTGCCACTGATACATGTGCTCCTGATGTGCCAAAATGTACTGCTCATATGACAAAATGAGGAACTGATTCGCCAAAATGTGCCACTGATAAGCCAAATTATGCCACAGATGTGCTCATATGCTAAGGCTAAATGCTAATGTGGTAATGCTAAACGCTAATATGGTAATTCCAAATGCTAGCATTCTAAAATGTGCCCCTGATACACCGAAATGTACCACTGATACACGAAAATATACCACTGATATGCTAACATAATAATGCTAAATGCTAATATGCTAATGCTACAGCAGTCTCTGTGGCGCAATCGGTTAGCGCGTTCGGCTGTTAACCGAAAGGTTGGTGGTTCGAGCCCACCCAGGGACGTAGCTATGGGGGCGGCAGTAGCTCAGTCTGTAGGGAGTTGGCTTGGGAACCGGAGGGTCACCGGTTCAAGTCCCGACATGGACCAAAAACTGAGTGTGAACTGGTAGCTGGAGAGGTGCCAGTTTACCTCTTGGGCACTGCCGAGGTGCCCCTGAGCAAGGCACCAAACCCCCAACTGCTCGGGGCGCTTGTCTGGAGCAGCCCCCTCACTCTGACGTCTCTCCATTACTGCATGTGTGTGTGTGTGTTTGTGTGCATGTACCATGTATAAGTTAAACAGAGTGTAAATTGAATTTCCCCACTGTGGGACTAATAAAGGTAGATCTTCTTCTTCTTCTTCTTCTAAGTGGTAATATTCTCAAATGTACCACCAATATGCCAAAATGTACCAATCATGCTCCAAAATGTGCCACTGATGTGCCAAAATGTAATGCTGATATGTCAAAATGTGCTGCTTTCCACCAACATGTACCACTGAAAGGCCAAAAACGACCACTGATACACCAAATGTGCCACTGATATGCTAATATGATAATGCTAAATGCTAATATGCTAATACTAATATGCTAATTCTAAATGATAATATTATCAAATGCACCGTTGATGCTAGATGATAGATGATAAAACTTACCAGTGGGTGTAGTAGGCCCCTATTAACCCATATCTCTGGGGCTTGTGACTGATAACACCTATTTAATAGCCTGGCAACAGTCTAATGGCTGCCTTTCCAAAGAGGATGACAATGGAAATATAGCATTTGGCTTCATTGTGAGATAGAGGTGGTTCAGGCATCTGGTAAGGATGCCTCCTGGGCGCCTCCCTAGGGAGGTGTTCCAGGCACGACCAGCAGGGAGGAGACCCCGGGGACGACCCAGGACTAGGTGGAGAGATTAGAACTCCACCCTGGCCTGGGAATGCCTCGGGATACCCCAGTCAGAGGTGGTTAATGTGGCCCGGGAAAGGGAAGCTTGGGGTCCCCTGCTGGAGCTGTTGCCCCCGCGACCCCAGATAAGCGGTTGAAGATGAAGATGAAGATGAAGAAGGCTTCTTTGTGTTTTTTATAATGTTTCAACTCTTATGCCTTTGTCAAGTAAATGTTTTTATCTAAACAGAGACTCAGTTTCCGGCCTGTGGTGAGCATCAAATCTGTAACTTTTTCTTGTACAGGACCTTCTTTAGGATCAGGGTAGAAAACCCAGAGGTAGAGTTCTGTTTTTCTTTACATTTTTTTTTCTTTATTGCAATTTTCTCCAGTAGCGCCCAGACTTTAGAAAGTTGTGTAGGTCAGCAGCTTTGATGCTTATGTGGGTTAAAAATACTACTAAGTTTCCTCTCTGTCAACTGGTCCTATAGTCTTCCCATCTTCTCTTCAGTTCAGTTCAGGAACACTCACTGTCAGAGACATGAGGGTAAATGGGGGGCGGCAGTAGGTCAGTCTGTAGGGAGTTGGCTTGTCCCGACATGGACCAAAAACTGAGTGTGAACTGGTCGCTGGAGAGGTGCCAGTTTACCTCTTGGGCACTGCCGAGGTGCCCCTGAGCAAGGCACCAAAGCCCCAACTGCTCGGGGCACTTGTCTGGAGCAGCCCCCTCACTGACACCTCTCCATTAATGCATGTATGTGTGTTTCAGGTCTGCATGTACCATGTATGAGTTAAACAGAGTGTAAATTGAATTTCCCCACTGTGGGACTAATAAAGGTAGATCTTCTTCTTCTTCTTCTTAAATGAATTCATATTTAGTCTGTCAGTGGATGTTATCTTTTTCTGTAATCAGTAACACTTCTTGTTCTTTTAAATGTGTTCAAACTGAAAAAAAAATATCAGAATCAAAATATTTATTTCCAGGGGTGTCAGGTATATACAAGGACTTTGCTTTGGTTTGTTGGTGCTAATAAGCAGTAAAAATAACAACAGGCACAATATAAAAATATAAATTTCTTTAAGATATAAATAAAACCCACCTGTCAGCACTAATTCCCATCGTTGAATACCACAGAGGGAGGTAACAAATTTTTATGGGATCTGTGCTTATTTTAGTATTGCACAAAAGTATGTTAATATTTTAGTACATGTGTGACCATCACCGGCCCTCCTGGTAACTAATCTTTATTGTTTTTTCCTATCACGAGCCAGAGAGGTAAGTGCTACACTTCAGTGAAATGAGGGGAAAATGAGGGGTTGATAGGGGGATATAAATAAGATGGGCAGGGAAACGTACATGCTATGAATGTAAGGTGCTGATTTATACCCACCAACCAGTAAGGGAAAAACTTAAACCGTCGGAAAGCACGAGTGATGGAGTGCATAAAGTGCATGAGCCCAGTGTAAAGTTTGAAGACTGACCTAGCACATTTTGGCGGGTCCCATAAGTTCTCAACAATGGGACTCGACAGGTGCTCTCAGGCCCTGAACCCAATCGTGCATGTGTTATTGACACTGAAGCCCAGAGCGGCCGTCATGACCAAGCCTGGCCAAACTGGTCAAGCGCCCCACCCCATTCCAGGCTATGAGAGCACCAAGGAGGCAACACCCAGATAGCCACCAGCGCCACCGGGCCGCACGCACACCCAGATGCCCAGAGGAGGCAGCGGCCGACACCCCCCGGGGTAACCCGAACGGGCCCAGGGGGCACGACGGCCCACCCGCCGCCCAACATCCAGCCCCAACCACCCCACTAAAAGGGAGGGGGCGAGAGAGGGCCCCACAAACCAAACAGGCCCCACCAATGCAGCCGCCCTAGCGGCCACCCCAGACCCGCCACAGGCCGGCCGCTCATGGCACCCCAACCCAGAAGGGAGATGGGGCCACCCCCAAGGATGCACAGACCGCCGCCCCCCCACGCCAACCCTAAAGGTCACAGTGCCGAGGACGCAGGGCACACAGACCGTCCACCCTACCACTTCCCAGGATAGTACTGGCCCCGGAAAAGGCCTCGGCCAGCTGTATTTGATCCCCGGTGGCGTCGCAGGTCCAAACAAGAGCCTGTGAGTGGATGAGCGAGTATTTTATTTTATTTTCTTGGCGGAAACGGGCTTTAATACATTTTTAAAGTAATTTTTACTCTTGCAAGTTGTCTGTCTGTTTGATTCCCTTCTTTCTTTCTTTCTTTCTTTCAAGGCTCCCACTTTAATTGTGAATCCAGATCCCATTTCCATTTTCTCTCTCTCTCTCTCTCTCTCTCTCTCTCTCTCTCTCTCTGTGTGTGTGTGTGTGTGTGTGTGTGTGTGTGTGTGTGTGTGTGTGTGTGTGTGTGTGTGTGTGCGTGCGCGTGTGTGTGTGTGTGTGGCGCTGCTGTCTCCAGGCTCAACCCTCCAGGTGACTCCTCCTCCTCCTCCAAACATGGCACCGGTCCGCAGCGTAGCAGCTTCCCCGACAGACGACGCGGAGAGGGACAGAAGTCGGAGAAGAAGAAGCGGCTACTAAACCCATCCTGAACTTTTTTTAAAAAAAACTCTTTTGAAACGAACACAACCTCTCGCTCTTTAAGGTTTCCATCTGAGACTTTTGGACACGTTTACGCACCAGGCTGTGCGCGTAACGGAGAGCCCACCTGTCCGACGAAGGTAGATTTCACTCCGTTTCTTCTAGGATGTGAATCTCCCTGATTTATGTGAAATAACGGAGCAGACCAAGCAGAGTGACGGGTACATCGGGGTCAGAGCTGGCTCTGGTAAAACATGTGCAGCCTTCCGAGGAGCAGAAACACAGAGGCTGTAGAGGACTGAGTTTTTCCAGTGGAGAAAAACAACTTTTTCTGCTGTTCCACACCGAGAGGATGGATGGAGAACATTCTGCGCTGTCAGGAGTTGAGAGGGAAAGAGAGAGGCTTCCACCAATTTACAACAGCCCCGCTCCTGCTGTAAGAATCCCGCCTTTTCTCCTCATTCATGTGACTTCCATGTGACTAGCTAAATTTATTTATTTTTTTTGCAGTGGAATCATACGTGTATAGGTGAACCAGTGTTTGGTTTGTCCTCTGACAGTCACCTTTAATGCCAAATGAAGAAGAAGCTTGAGCATAAACGTGATCTTGAGTGAATGGATTTAAAAATAAGGCCTTAATTAGGGGGCGGCAGTAGCTCAGTCTGTAGGGAGTTGGCTTGGGAACCGGAGGGTCACCGGTTCAAGTCCCGACATGGACCAAGAACTGAGTGTGAACTGGTAGCTGGAGAGGTGCCAGTTTACCTCTTGGGCACTGCCGAGGTGCCCCTGAGCAAGGCACCAAACCCCCAACTGCTCGGGGCGCTTGTCAGGAGCAGCCCCCTCACTCTGACATCTCTCCAATTGTTGCATGTATATGGACCTGTTTGTGCATGTGTGTGTATAAGTTAACAGAGTGAAAAAATTGAATTTCCCCTAGCGGGACTAATAAAGGACTATCTTCTTCTTCTTCTTAATTGGTACTAAAATGTCTTTAAATTTAAATTTTAAACTATAAATTTAAACTTTAAATTCTCCATATACCTGGTAACACAATAATATACCAATTGCCTGTCACATTAAAGGGAATGTATATATGTTTATATACAGTATATTTATACATTTTTAATCATTTCCTATTGTCAATGTGTAGACTGCTTTTAATGTGAAAAATGCGGGATGTTTAATCCAGTGGATATCATGTCATGCACGCTCCTGAGAAATGACCAACGACCAGCCAACACCATTGGGTGCCATCACCACATTTTGTCTTGTTTTGTATTACCAATGCTTGAACAGGTTGTAATATAACTTTAAAACTGAGATCTTCCCCTACATACTTGGCTGCCTATAACAGCCTGTGGACTGATTTCTGACCCCGGACAGTTTTGCTTCGTAACGTTAGCTTATGAAGTAATTTGCAAATGGCAAACTGAATATTGGACATTGCATAGAGTAATAGTGATATACAGGATGACTGGAAGGTAATGTCATGTGTAATGCCAACTGCAGTTCACTTAATGGCCACTGGTGTCATTAATAATAAGGATGTTCTGAAAGTTACATGTAATACCTTTAAAGGGAAATACCACCTAAATTAAGAATTCCAATATGTTATTGCCATGGCCTAGGACAGCTCAAGCAATACTTGTGAATAAAAGCTACTCTCTCCTAAGGCCAGAAACCAGAGAGGAAGTCTCAACCTTGTCATGTGACTCTGCTGTTCCCTGCTGCTCTTTTCCACTGATGCCGTTCGCACCAAATTCAGAACTCCGTTGCTCACTGACAAAACAGCAACAAACACAGCTCCCGTCTACCTGAGCTCCCTCATCCAGGTCTGTACTCCTTCCTGCCAATGAAAGGTGCCTGGTGCCATCACAACAGGGCCCCAAGTCGCTAGCTAGACTTTTCTCCTCTGTAGTCCCCCAATGGTGGAAGTTACCTGAAGCCACCTGATCCACAGACCCTTTCCACCTTTAAGAAAAAGCTAAAGACCCACATCTTTCATGAGCCCCTCCACACCTAATGACACTGATGCTGTTGATGATGTTGATAAAGATGATATTTGATATATTAGATAAATTTGATGTTGCTGGTGTTTGCCTCAGTGCACTTCCTGTCGGCATCGGTGTCCAATCAGACTTGAAGCTGTTGTTGGCACTTTGACGTTGTTCCCTCCTATCTAGATCCTTGCTTGTGCTTTATCTTATTGTAGCATTCTCATGGTGCTGCAGTGGTTAGCGCTATTGCCTCACAGCAAGAGGGTGAGAGAGAGAGAGAGAGAGATTTTTTTAATTGAATTTTTATTTGAAAATGGCCACAGTTCCCCTTTAATTGTGTTCATGTAAAGTTATACATGCAATTTAAATGTCTTTTATTTTTATTTTAGTAACTTCATGAGCTTCTGCTGTTTCTTGGCATCAGGAGAGCTGAAACTCAATTTGATTCTTCATAGTAATTCATAAAGTCTGTTATAATTAATTATTTAGAGTCACCCTTGCCATAAAAATGTGTTTAAGAAGTCTTTTATCCATCCATCCATCCATCCATCCATCCATCCCACATACACTGACATGAAATGTTTTAATGTGTAATAGAAAACTGTGATATTTGATTTTACTAACTGCTTGTCTGCTTTTGATGTTGTTGTTTCTTTTGTTTGGTGAGCCAAAGACAAATGTCCACCCTGGTCAACAATAAAGATTTATCATATTGAATTTATCTGTCTTGCTTAACCGGAATATTGTTCATCTTTTACTTTCTCACCCAATTCGTCTGCTGTCAAACTATTCCATAGGCATTATCAGTCATTATTAGCACCATTGCTTTTGCATGGGTGAAGGTTCAATGAGTGTGCACCGGTGAAAACCACCCCCACCACAACGTCAGCCTGCAAAGAAAGGTTCCCACTTGTAACGCTGTAATAGTAATAGTAAATACTTGTGTCCAAATAGGCTTTTAGTTGTATTATTCAACATTTAGAGTACATAATGAATCCACAACACATATGCTTGCCATTTTTCTGTATCTGAGACCAAAGTTTTGAAAGTCTACAAGGCCTACGAAGTGCTACAGGGGATTGGCATACAGTTTATTACACATAATGTACCTATTATTTTAAAATGCATTTGCTATATTGTAGTTTCTGGTTAGGCGGTTAGTGAAGGTAGGCAGCACATTTAAAATATATGTTTTAAAAATAAATGTGTGAAGTGGGGCTTTCCAAAAATCTACAAACAAACTTTACCAGCTAAAAAGAGTCACTGTCAGAGTAAATAGTTTTAACATCCTGATAATTACAGGTGTTGACTCTGATATAATTTGCAAAGGTTTTTTTTTTTTATTATTATTTTTTTTCCCCCTGCTTAATTTCAGCATTAAAGTTGAAGTAGGTAGAAGTCGAGCAAATGTGATTTTTAAAAAGTTATTTTTTGGTTATAAAACGGTCGCTTTATTGTGACAGTAGTGCATGAGACAGGTAATCTGATAAAAAAAAAAATCATGTTCCTCTGTGTCCTTCAGTGCTCCTAATAGCATCTGCAAGACTTCACAGACTGGAAAAAACAACCAATCAGAAATGAGCTAGAGCCTTGCTGTCTCCAAGCAGCAATCACTGAAATCAAACCCATCAAATAAAAACAAAGTCATGGCAACAGCGGTGACGCACGACGTCATATAAGACCTGCTGATCTTTGCTCTCTCTCATTTTGCACTTGTGTTTGAGGAGACTTGACCTTTTGCAAAATTGGCGAGCTGATCTCTTTGGAGGAAATATCTGAAGAGGTGATCTTGTTGGAAAACTACTGAAGTAGAAGAAGAAGCAGAAGAAGAGGAAGCAGAAGAAGAAGGAGGAGGAGATAACTCGGAGAAATGGCTGGGAGCCCGGTTCCTTTCCTGCTCGGGTGTGACCTGGACCTTCATGGGCAAGGTAAGACAATTAAATTCATATTTTCTCTTAATTGACCGCTTTAAAAACTTTAAATGAAAATATTTTGTTGAATGTAAATGTGAATAAGTAGCATACTATTTGATTGCCTGTCTTAAAACACTGCTTGGGTGATGCGCGACGTTTTCTCTATGTAAAAGTTGAATTAGCGGCTTTGAATGTATTAAAACTGTCGGCAAAGATGTGAAATTTATTAAGAACAGAGCCGTGATTTGAAAACATTTGTTTTGTTTTGAGGGCACCAATTTATTGAATTTGACGTAGACAGTTATGGCAAATAAATCAGCGCCTGGGCTAATATTTGAACAATGCGTGAAAACAAATGTTTTGTAACCATGGAGATGATGTTAGTATTAGATTCAAATGTAGGCAGCTAGTAGGGGCTGACGCCACCACGTCAGACGTGCGAGATGTAAACAAACCGGGACAGATGATTTAACTTGTTTTAAACTGGATTCAGAGTTGTTGTCGAAGCATCGGGTTATTTTAAGTTCAAAGTTCATCACAGTTATATATATATATATATATATATATATATATATATATATATATATATATATATATATATATATATATATATATATATATATATATATATATATATATATATTGTGTGTGTGTGCGCGTCCTGCGCCCAGGATGCCACCGTCTCCTGTGCGCAGTCTGATTTGTAATGTACAGTATAAGCTGGAAAATAAGCGACTATAGTATCCACAGAAGCTCAGACGATTGTGTGGTTATTGTGAAGAAACTCGCTGGTTGCGCGTGAAATTACCCAAGGTTCAGCGTGCGTAATTACGCATGCAGTTTTGTGTGTGTTTGTATTTCACACCGCTTATTGTAAACCATAGGAGTGATGGAGATTGTGACATCATCTTGCAAACACACAATTCACAGTGTCATGACGAATCCTCCTCTGCTGAATTACCGAAGGTCCTCAAAACCGTGTGTTGCCACTGTCCAATAACTGTCTCTTTCCATATTAATTATTTTATGATGTGATGCTCGGTAAAAACATTTCTATTTTTAGATGTGAAACTGTGTGGAGACATTACTATTGCACGTGTAATTCAATCTTATTCTATTCATTTCTCATCATAAAAATGATAGCATTATGATATATTTATATTATTAATTATGCCTATAAAGGCTACATATTCCTCCAACGCCCCAATAGTAGTGCCCATTGTTAATAATATTGTTATATGTTTGTGATTATAGTAATATTACAAGACAGTGGTATTCATATGTAAAACTGCTTCCTGTGATATTATTAAAGTTTTCTTAGAGAAGTGGAAATAGTATTTGAGCATGTGGGTCTCAATGGATTATAAGACAATGCCTTTTCATATGATACGCCAGAGTAATCAGTGGCATGCTCTACACCTGTGTCTGTATTTTAATGCAGTAATGGTGCAGTCGTCTGTGACTGATGATTTTGGATCATAGTTTCATAATCTGAACTCAGTCCGTTACTATTTCTTGTAATGCCTCTGTTTGGTTGTCTGGTTTTTATTAACCTTTCTTGTTAATAAAAGCCTGTATGACGCCATCTTGTCTCTTTAAAAATCGTGGTTTGTCTTGTCATGGTTCAACCACCATGTTTGTGCTTATAGAGGGACTGGGCAAGGCAACTCTTTTTATAAGGTAAAATAAAGGTAAGAGCGTCTGAAAATGAACCTGTTCTTACAAAGTTATAATGGTGCATGCGTCGTGTCTGTGATTATGTGCTGGAGCTTGTGTCAGCATCTGTATTCGTGTGTGACCCTTTTATGCATGTTCTTTAACACCTTCTCATG